>AYEL01092070.1:0-12752 GCA_000484575.1 Olivierus martensii | reverse complement strand
TGGATCTTCTTGAAAACTGAAGATGTGAGAGCCAGAATTGAACCCAGTCCTCCAAGGTGGTAAGCAATTGCTTTATCATTGTGTGAATTGATGTAGCCCATGTGTCCAACTTCAAATCAGCTTTTACTACAGTAATTATGATGTTATATACTTTGGTATTTAAACACTCACAGATTGTCAAAAAATAAAAAAAAATAAAATAATCTCAGAGAATTCAGCAGTTTTAATTTTGAAACAGATTTTTGGAATACTCAAATAAATTAATATTCATTGAAGATTAAATGCTAGTAGGCAACTACCTCTAATTTGCAACATCTGTAATATTAATTATTTGAGAGTTGAAAATAAATTTATTGTTAAATTTGATTTTTTTTTTGTTTTATTGTTTTTATTATTTTATTGTTATATTTAGATTCAAGTCCTTTTAACTTATTGTAATATTGACAAAAAACCAAAAGCAAACAGGAGAGACATATTTTGATGCTAATGATTCCAATAAAGTATAGGATAATAGCAAAACTAATCAAAAATTTTCAAAAATTGTAACATTTTTGAGCTTAGCAATTGAGTACAATTTGAATGACTCAATTGCTGAAGTCAAAAATGTTAAAATATTTGAAAATAAAAGCCTTCTAATTAATGTATCTATTTGCTGTTGTAAGAGGATGGATAATATTAATTATATGATTAAATTTAAAGTAATAAATTAATATATACAAGAAATTTTATTTCTCACCTGCCTAGTGCTTTGAAAGATACTTCTTTAATTGTGTTATATCTGTGATAACTGGGATGAATGCCTCTTTTAGTAATTGAGTGACTGATATCTGCACTATCCAAAAGTTCAAAGTACTTGAGCTGTGCATTTTTTAAAGCTGTGGAAAACAATGATTAAAAGCATAAATAAAAATTTAAAATAATTTTAACAACTATTAAAAATTATAAAAAGACATTTTTTAACTGTCTATATGCAAAATTCTCCTAAATGACCAAACTAACATAAGAGTTAAACAAAAACTTCTAAAAACTGCTATTTCTTATACAAATAAGAATTCATCGAATAAAAGCACTTTAGCAGTCAGAAATAAAGATTTTTTTTATTAGTAATCGTAAAGTAAAAACGTTTTCGGTATCTCAAATACCATCATCAGTCGCATGGAACAAATCATATATCTCAAATCATCAGTTGCATGGAACAAATCAATCTTTAGCAGTCAGAAATAAACAAACATTTATATCTCAAATCATCAGTTGCATGGAACAAATCAATCTTTAGCAGTCAGAAATAAACATGTTTGTTTATTTCTGACTGCTAAAGTGCTTTTATTCTATGAACTCTAACATAAGAGAAATATTAAAGACAGTTCTAGTTCAAATATTAAAATAGAGAATACTATCTTATATGAATTAACAAATGCTTCATTAAAGTGTTTTCCAGTCTTTGCCCATCATTGGTATTCACTTTTTACATTATTGATTTTGGGTAAATACCTGGAGTACTTTAACAAAACATTTGATAAATTATTATAAGCTAATGTTGTTTTTATATTAGAAATAAAACATTTATATTTTACACACTATTAAAAACTTTGAAATAGTTGTCAAAAATTCAGAATTAATCTTGAAGCACAGCTATTTAAATAGAAATCACAACGCACTCATAGACAAAGTATTGAGCATATTCAAATATAGTGGTACCTTGGTTAACGACTGCCTCGGATAATGACGTACTTGGTTAAGGATGAGTGGTTATAAGAAAAAAATGTCTTGGTTAACGACTCCTGATTATGTAAACTTCCGACAAAATAGAACTCTATAACAGCTCATCATCGCATCACGATTCGTTAGCTCAGTTGTTAATCATCATTTTTTTTTAATCACAATCAGTTCAAATCCAACAATATCATTATTAAAATTAATAAAATTATAACCATATAAAAATATATTTAAGTAAATGATAATTAACATATAGTAATGAAAACAAATTATTTAATTAATTAAAAAATAGACGTGCATCAGTTCACTAGTTTTTAGTTTCTTAAAGATAATTTCTAGACGATTATTATTTTAAATTCTGCAAACAAAGTCTGATTCTATTGTTTGTTTGTATTATATACTTGACACCTACAAGTGGTGTGATGTTGCAGTTTAAGATTCCAATAGAAGAAAAAACATCTATCTGAGATCCTACAGTTCATATAGATAATAAATCAGGGAGTGCGTCTCACTTTTCGTTCACCATCAAAAGGCAAAATCAAATCTCATCTGTATAATAATCATTGAATCTATTCAGGAAGCAAAGCGACAGAGTAGACGTCTAGTGGCAATTTTTGTAACTACTATAGTCGGGGTAGTTTGTTTTGATTTGAGTTCACAATAGATTATTTGCAAGTTTTGAAAAGTAAAAACAATTGTTGTGTGCCTCAATGCTCATCAACGTATAAAAATCCTGCAATATCACTTCATAAATATCCATTAAATAAAGCATTATCTAAAAAATGGGCGAGTGTTTTGAAAATAGACAAAAAGTTTCTCCAAAAATGTTAGTATGCAGCTTACATTTCAAAAATGACGATTTTTTTCTGAAAAATGAGTATTTTATAGTTGTAATAACGAACTTAACTTGTGATTGGTTGTGTTACCTCAATGTTTAGTTTTTTTTATACCCCAAGCTTGCTGGGATCTGTACAGCTTAGAAGTTCCAACTTATTTCTATATTAAATTCAAGCATAAATTAAAAAAAGGTTTTAATCCATATGAAATGATTTTGTGGTTTTATCTTACCGATTAATGAACAATAAGCAGGCAACAATATCCTTATATTTCCCTCTAGCACCAGCTTTACAACTACAGGTGCAATCCCATTCTTGAACTGCTGACATGTGATATTTAGCAAAACAATTAATACAATTCAATTATCTGAAAGGCATTTTTGTATAGAATAACTGTTATCTGATTTTATCAAAATTCGTAGTGAATGTGGTGGCCCTTTCAAGTACGATGTCTGTTGGCATAGGACAATTTCTGAATCATTTTCAATATTAATACCACACATATTAATATATCCTGCATTTAGAACTGCTTTACTTTCAATTAATGGTCTTGACCCCTCTCCAACATATATGAAAATATCATGCAAACTGATAACGGCATTTTTAAAACACAAAAAAATTTCCAATAAAACAAACCATGATCAGAGCAAACAAGTACCCCGGTTATGTCGGCCATATTGTTTTGATTTGCAGCGCCATCTATATTTCATTTCTTTCGCGAATAAGCTACTGATCAGTATTTACAAGTTCATTTGTCAAAAAACTTCGAAATGAATCCAATTATCCTTCTGGTTAGACTTGATAATTAAAAACTGTTTCCACGAACAATTCATTTTATTAATGTTAAATTTTATAGCAAATTTGTCAAAAAACTCCAAAGTGAGCCCAATTGTCCTTCTGGTGAAGATTTCTTAAAAACTGTTTTCATGAATCAATTCATTTTATTAATGTTAATTTTTTTGTAGCAAATATAATAAATAGTCCGATCTAATTGTCCTTCTGGTGAGATTGATAATTAAAAACTGTTTTCATGAAATGTTAATATTAAAAACTGTTTTCATGAACAATTCATTTTATTAATGTTAATTTTTATTTGTGGCAAATATAATAAATAAGTGATATATTCCATATTTTTAGGACATTTTAAATGAGTTTTATCTGCATTTTTAATATTTGAATTTTTTTGTAGCAAATATAATAAATAAATGATATTTTCCATATATTTTAAGGACATTTTAAATAAGAATTTTTTTGTAGAAAATATAATAAATAAGTGATATTTTCCATATTTTAGGACATTTTAAATGAGTTTTATCTCTTTGTAATACTTATAGCAAATATAATAAATAAATGGTATTTTCCATATTTTTAGAACATTTAAATGAGTTTTATCTGCATTTTTAATATTTACAATGGTTGTGGGAAGGAGCCGGAATGAATTAATCAATTTTCAATTAAATTCTATGGGGAATCGCGCCTTGGGTAACGATGGTAATCCTGGAATGGAATAATCCATTCCAGGATTACCGTCGTTAACCAAGGTACCACTGTATTTGCTTTGAATTTAAGCCACACTCAAAGTTTGTCTTAAAAATTTGAATAAAAAGTGCAGTTTAAATTCAAAGTAATATGATGTAACACATTGATAATCTGATTTTTCAGGACAGTATATCATGTAATAATTTTCCATTGTTCAATAGATATTGTTTCAAATTTAAAATGGTTTAAAAAATTTATAGAAACTAGAATTTATTTGAAGAAAGATTAAGCTTCAGTTTTCTGTTTAATTATGAAAAAAAACTCAAACTTTTCAAATTGAGCTGACTTGAGTCAGCAATTCTAGTTATGATGGAACCAAAAAAAAACCAAAGCATTGAAATAAGTGAAAGTAGCAAGCCTTCTGGCTGCAACAATTTCACTGGCATATTATATATATAATTATTCCTGGATTTTGTCTAAGGCAATATTTCATTTGTATAATAGTTCATCTGTCAATGATGATGAATAAAAATTCTGACACTTTTTATGGTATAAATAATTTGTTTGATTTTAAGGATTGTTTTTATTTCTTTAGATAAATAAAGAAATTTCAGTATAATCTTATGTAAAAATTTAATTCATAAAAATGATGCAAAGTATATAATTTGTAAAATATGTAAAAACAAAAAATACTAATATCTGATAAGAATTATAATAATTAAAATTTTTTCCAGCAAAAGATTCAAACAAGTTCCATAATTGTTAAATAATATAATAAGGACATGCAACTAAAATGTGCTTCACAGTTTCAAAAAACAAAAATATATTAGTATTCTCTCATCAAAAGTTTGAGGAATCGCAAGTGAATATATTCCTTGTGCCTTATACAAAAATCTTGTAAGAACAATTTCTTTGTTTCTATAAAAGCTTGATTCTCAATGCTAGAGAATTCTCAATTTGGCTTAATCTCTTTGAGTCAAAATTTGTTACATATCTATTCATCTCATGATCTAAGTTTCAAATCACTACAGTGAATAGAAGAAAAAAAACAACATTGATACAGTGGGTGATCGATTAACGAACAATCTGTTCAAAGACAATGTTCCTTATCCAAATTGTTTGTTAACCGATCATTTTATAGGAATTTGATTAATTCATTTTGGAGATCCAAAAATAAAAAATAAAATTTCTTACTGCGTTTATTTATATGTAATAATAATAATATATATATATACGTAGTCTTGCATTTTCATCTATTATCTTTATTTTTCATTAAAGAATCTGTCCAATGTCAATTGTTTTTCTCACTTCAGGATTTTTCAGAAGTGATTAATAGCATTGTTGTTATACAGATCCCAAGCCTAGTGACCTCAACCTGGTATGGGTGCCACTCTAGCACCAAAATATTGTAAAATCTCTTTCTTTCTTTAATAAATCTTTGCTTTGTTTTAAGTTGTCTCTAAATTCATTTTAATTGGGAAAAGCTATTGTTCTCCCATTCTTACCCATAAATCCACAAACACACAAGGCCTAAGCTTGTCATTTCATTAGGTTAATTAAGCTGCCAGATCTTTTTATCTGGTAGCGGCTACTTATAGAGCTCATCACAGGCTGGCCAACACCCATGATGGGGACAACCGGCTGGTTGAAGGTGAAGTTCAATGGGCGAGGCCCAGACCCCTCCTGAAAAATTGGTGGAGTGGGCCCAGATCCTCCAGGATGGCAAGCCACAGCTTTACCACAAGGCCATCCGGCTGCCTCTCATTCCTTTAGTCTGTGAGTCCCATAGTTTGTTCTGTAAAGTGTTTGTTATCTGAACATAAAAATCTTTCGCAAAAGCGTTCGTTATCCAATTTGTTCATTAAATGATTACCCACTGTAATCTGATTTTTTAGCAACAGTATATCACATAATAATTTTCCATTGTTCAATAGATATTGTTTCAAATTTAAAATAGTTTAAAATGAACTAAATTTAAAAAAACTTAAAAACAGAAGCTAGATTTGAAAGATTGGACTTCAGTCTTCTGTTTATTTATGAAAAAAATTCAAGCTTTTCAAACTGAGCTGACTTGAGCCAGCAATTCTAGTTATGATGGACTTGAAAGTATTGAAATAGCTATTTCACTTGAGATAAAAATCAATTACTCTGTCAGTAAAAAGATATCCTGACGACAATGTTTTATGCTTATGTTTTGCTCATATTATTATACATATTAGATACTGATTTTTATATTGTTTTGTGACCATAATTTTTCTGTAAATTTTTTAATTATAATTAGTAATATAATATGATTAATGCAATATTCATACTTACTGTACTTTTAAATATAGATAAAAATGCAACATTCTACATGAGCTGTAGTCACACTTTCAGTGGATGATGACAGCAGCACAGCATAAGCATATAAAGATTAATATATTTGCTGATTTGAAGTGAGTTACATGCACACTTATGGTATTTAAAAAAAAGGTAAGCTAGTAAAATATTCATAGCAAAGTAGTTTCCAAACTTTGTCTGCACCCCCTTTTGTCATAAAAAGTTTGTTATGAAAATGAGGGGCATACTAATTTTATAAATACTTTCTACTTACAATTTAATACAATAAAACAATATATTTTTTATAAAGTTCTTATACATAAAAAATGTATATTTATTATGGTATAATAATTTTTAATATAATTAAACAATCTTAAAAAAAACAACAAAAAATAGAATACACGTTTAATACAAAATAATATTTAATGCAATGGGTGGGCTTGTTTTTCAGCACAAATTCTTTCAAATTGGAGTATCATTGAAGATATAGCTACTTTCAATTCTTTTTCAATCATTAAACGAGATTGATATTTTGTCGTTAAAACAGCTACAGCAAAAAATTTCTGAGTACATTTATATATGTATAATTCTTTTGCTGATTCATTTTTTCCCACAACAATTTGAATTTATCTCTAAAATGATATTTTTGTTAATTCTTGTGCATCCCCTTGAAATAGACTAGCATCTCACTAGAGGACATGCTCCATAGTTTGGAAAATACTGCTTTAGCACATCTGATAAAAGTTTAGACTATAACAACATAAGAGCATAAGTCAAAAGATGATAAGCTGAAAAGTTTAAAAATGTATTAAATGTTAGCAGGATTTAATCTGATCAGTAACTAATTATTCATTTTGCTTTTAATACAACAAAATTACCAATCACTCATTTAATCACATAATAATGGCAATAAAAGTCTAACTTTCTACTAAAGTAAACTCATTTAAATTGCTGTTAAAAGAAAACCTAAAATAATTTTTGAAACACCACATAAGTTGAAACTGTGTAAATTGGGAACCTATTTTATTTAGCCAAAGTATGAAACAACAGTTTCATTGTGTTATAGATTCATTCCAAAAAATTATGTATCAGTGCACCATGAATTCTATCAGTCACTGCTGTCATTTTATCTTTAACTAGACTATTCAGTTGTATTAAAGATAAAATGAAGTCAGGTAGAATTTATCCTAGATGTCTATCTTGTGCACTGATACATAATTTTTTGGAATGAATCTTTAAAACAATGAAACTATTGTTTCATACTTTGGCAAAATAGATTAAGTCTACAATTTCCACAGACTTGTGGTTTCGGAAATATATGGATGCGTAAATCTCTATTTTCATTGAATTTCCATAAAACATGAATGAAAAATTCATTAAACAATTTACTTTTTTGCAAAAATATCACTCAAGTTTTCTTATCTATGCTTAAAGTATGCTCATAAATTCCATTTGACCATACTCTTTGTTAATATGCTCATTCATATGCTGTATATTGAATTTAAACATTATTGAACTTAGATGGTTTTTGATTTGTGTGTAAATATTTTGGATTAATTAACCATGTATGTTGATCTACTATAGTATGTTACTTGTTGTATGAAGACATATTGCATCTTGTATTGCATAATTATGTGCTTCGACTTGAAGTCTATAGCTTCTATGGTGCAGTTAGCTACATATTGCATCTTGTATTGCATAATTATGTGCTTCGACTTGAAGTCTATAGCTTCTATAGTGCAGTTAGCTTGCTATTGCTTGCCAATCTTAAGCACTTCTCATGCTACATGCTCAAAACAAAAAGGTACATATGACATCCACCAAGGCCGTAAATGAAAGATGTAAAATTAAAGGTATTTACCATAGTTGGCAAAAGACAGTATGAATACTCATCTCATTGTAACACATTTCTGCAGTATGTAATGACACAAGTCTTCCTCCAGCAGGTAACAATATTTTTCCCATACTTTTAATCATGTCTCAGTGGGGACAAAGCATTAATTCTCTGCTATATATCTCAGAAATTGCACAAAATAAAGACATACAGTAGAGTCTAATCTGACACACATGGTTCTGGAGCTAGTCAGATTATTATATGTTCAATGAAAAAAATAGAATTATATAAACGAATACACTTCATTTATTAAGACTTTCCTGTCACTGCTCTTGCTGTTCAAATATTTTACAAACCCCTATTTTATCCCAAATTTTTTTAATATCATAAATGGTGGCATGTCCAATACCATACAACAAAGCTGTCATTATACTTTCTCCCTTGTAAAATTTCTTAATTATTTCATGCTTTTTCGACCACATTCAATGTCTTGGTTTTTGTTTTTCACTTTTCCGATTTCTGACATTATATAATGATAAACAACAAATACTTATACAATAAAATCACACTAATTTTACAGTAAACAGTGTACTATGGAGATGTCCAATATTGAATAAAATCAAAATATATAATAATTGTCAAAGATTTAATATTTGTAAACAAAAATTTAGTTGTAAGACAATAAATTAACTGGTAAACATCATCTCCCCAAGTGAGGGGATGGTGTGTGGGTAAATTATGTGACAGACATTGTACACCAGAGAGAGGGAACTGAAAGAAGTGATAAACATTGTAACACGAAGTGAAGGGACTCTGGTCGTCAATCACCCAAAACAAAAATATGCATGTCAGTTCAATGCCAGATACATGCAGTGTTGTGGTCATTTGAAGCTATAGACAATTTGTGCTTATTTGTAAATAAAAGAAAAATGAGAGTAACTGTCTCCGATCCTTAGCCAGGGATAGGTTGAAGAAGTCAAATTCGAACCTGGGAAAAAAAGATTCTTTGAAGTCAGTCGAGTCCTGATGCAGAAGGAAATAGTTGCCTCCTGACTTGCCAAGAAGTCGAGTCTCAACTGCTGAAGGAGTAAGTCACCTCCGGATTTGACCCAAAAATCGAAATGCAACCGCTGAAAGAGAGAGTCGCGAAGTTGCCTCCTGACTTGCCAAGAAGTCGAGTCTCAACTGCTGAAGGAGTAAGTCACCTCTGGATTTGACCCAAAAATCGAAATGCAACCGCTGAAAGAGACAGTCGCAAAAAGGTCGAGTCACAGCTACCAAAGGAAGCAGTCACCTCATACTCACGCTAAAAAGTCCTCAGGAAGAGTCATTCTTAACAGACTCACAAGGAACCAATGCAAGAGAGACAAAACAACTACAAGGAACCAGTTAAGAATTAGCGAAAGAACTGTTAAGCTGTGGTACAAAGACAGTGAACTCCTGCCACTGATCCAGAATCCACATGGAAAGAAGATGAGCATCCCATTTCTTTTAAGCTGTGAGAAGGGTATTTATCCTCCTCAGGTGCTCTTATATTAAGTTAACAATTTTAACATATAAACATGTTAAAATTGGCTTAAATTGCAGTCTGAATCAGTTCTGTATCAGAATTCTCCCATTCTCCCATCCGGTCTAAGCAAAGCCCACAACCACTCAAAAGGCAAAGTCCTGAGACATCAACTAAAATCCTGTAACACGCTGCCCAGAGGTCTAACAGGTAAGATGGTAGCTTACCTGTCAGGAGCATCGGAATAGGAAGCACAAGCTGTGAGAAGGGTATTTATCCTCCTCAGGTGCTCTTATATTAAGTTAACAATTTTAGCATATAAACATGTTAAAATTGGCTTAAGTTGCAGTCTGAGTCAGTTCTGTATCAGAATACTCCCATTCTCCCATCCGGTCTAAGCGAAGCCCACAACCACTCAAAAGGCGAAGTCCTGAGACATCAACTAAAATCCTGTAACACGCTGCCCAGAGGTCTAACAGGTAAGATGGTAGCTTACCTGGTCTGGAGCATTGGAATAGGAAGCGCGACGACGTGCGGCGCAGTCTGTCGGGAGGAATTTTTTTGTAGCGCCATCTATCGAGAGGCAAAATGCTTACTCCTTTTCCTCGCTTTCTGTTTCCCTTTTTTTAGGGGGTTTTCTCTCGTTTCTGTTCTCAGCCCTCCTATCTGCTATTACCTTCTTCCTTCTTTAAAGCCTAGCAGTCGATTTTTGTAGTGTGATAAATTCTGTTCTGTCTTCCACGGGACTCGATGCCAGGTCCTCTCGGTCCATAGGCCACTTCCATACGGACTATGCTATGCATTCGTTCTGGTGGAAACTCTTTGGAAGTCGTATTTGACTTGTCGACGCACCTGCTTCCACGGCGCATGCGTAATTCTCGACTACGTCGGCGAGTGCATACTGCGCACGACAAGCGACTTTGCCTCGTTTTCTGGTGGTGCCAGGCGTGTTTGTCTGCCGTGCGCCGCGTCCGAGAAGACTCCAGCGATGTTTTTTGGTATTTTAAGATTATCCCGTTGAACTCAAATTTCCAAAATAAACATTCTTCGTTGTACAAGTAAGGCTTCGTTTGCTCGGCCTGGCTACCGCCAGGCCTATGCAGGCCATCCGGCCTGCCTGGCTGCCCCCCATAGGCCACCGCATGCCATCCGGCCTTCTTGGGCCTATAAGTACTAACCTATAACCTCTTTTAATATTATATTCAGGTTATATATTAAGGACCATTAGGGGGCCGCGTCCGCTATATTCGTAATCGACAAAAAAAAAAACAAACAGAAACTGCTCAAAAACAAAAAAAACCCCGATCAGCAACCCGCTGGCACAGGCGAAAAAAAAATTTCGTTCTCAGGCTATATATTGGCCGTTTCCATTAGGGGGGCCGCGTCCGCTATATTCGTAATCGACAAAAAAAAAAAACAAACAGAAACTGCTCAAAAACCAAAAAAACCCCGATCGGCAACCCGCTGGCACAGGCAAAAAAAAATTTCGTTCTCAGGCTACATATTGGCCGTTTCCATTGGAAAATAATCCGGCAGTTTAGAATCTGTTGCTACAATCGTCGGTAGCAGCATGCGATGAGATGCGATGCTCCAGACCAGGTAAGCTACCATCTTTCCGTCTAACATTACTGAGCTTAAAAATTAGTGCAACTATAATGCCTGCATAACAAATGAATAGCGACTGTTAATTTGTTTACATCAGACTCTCCTCTCGCACATCGACACGTTGTGACATGAAAATTTCACGTGTGCGGCGCGAAGGTTCACAAAGTGTCGGATTACCGGAAGTGTCAGACTAGCGAAGGGCCGGATTACAGAGACTCAACTGTAATTGTTTTGGAACTTTTCTCTATTTATCATCATCGTCGAATTAGTGGTATTCCTGTTGTTCTTTGCTAATTTAAACTTGTACTACACATTTTATGCCGCCCTGAATGTCGCATCATCCAATCAGTGTAATCATAGCTCAGCTAAACTCCCGCTGAATAAAAAAATACTAGTGAAAATGAGAATAATTTACATATCCGATATATCAATATAGACAGAAATAATCTAATTTAAATATACTAAAAAAATATTGATTTATTAGGTGGGCGGCTCACCTTCAACATTACTGGTAACAATAAAGATCAAATATGCACGGAAATAAGTAGGAAATATCATTTCCTAATGTATCAATACAACTATATTATAGCAATTTTAACAAATAGTGTAAAAAAATGTGAAAAATAAAACTTGCATCTTAAAAATAAAAACATTGCTAATTATAAACTAATCAAACGCCGAACCGGAGCCAATCCATGTCGCAAATCGCAATTTGATAGCAACGCCATCTAAACATATTTCTGTTTCAATATATAGTAAATATTTAATATACAGTAAAATTAATTCTGTATCAATATTTTCTATACTAGCACTAAATAGTTTAATATTATGAAACTTAATATTAAAAATAATTAAAATAAGTTTATTAAAACATTATAAAAATCTATAATAAAATAACCGTATACTATAGTATTTTTTTTTGCATATTTTACGCCCCTTTTTTTTGTCAACAGATGATGCCACTTTCCACTCAATTAGAGTACTAAGTGGCGGGGCGAAACAAGCCCTTCCACAGGCTACCCACCCCTGCGGAGGGGTCAGCCGGATTGTGGAGGACGGGGATCGACGGGCCGGGCCCGTTGTGGAGGACGGGGATCGACGGGCCGGGCCCGGACCCCATGATAAAAATTTTCAAGGGGGGGACCCGAGACTCGAACCCGGGTCCTCCAGAGTGGAAAGCCGAAGCGTTTCCACGCGGCCAATCCGGCCGACTTTACGCCCCTTTTTCAATCAGGGAGATTACTAAGGGGACGGGGCCAGTTTCAATCACGGCTGCACCCACACCCGTGGAGGGGAGCCGGATGGTGAAGGCGGGGATCACCGGGCCGGGTCTAGTACCCCGAAAAAATCCGGGTTCAGACCTGGGTCCTCCTGCGTGGCACGCCGACAGCGTTACCACTCTGTCATCCGGCCGCCACCATATAGTATTAAAATGAAATCGATTGGGTAGTCGGCC
>AYEL01092069.1:0-12760 GCA_000484575.1 Olivierus martensii | reverse complement strand
TGCATGCTTCAATAGTTACTTTATATTACTATAAATTTAAAACCAAAATTACAGTTATAAGCATAATTTTATTTTTTTAAAAATAGTTGTATGAAATACAAGTTAACAGTATATTATGTTTAAATTATAAATTTAAAAATTAATTTTCTTAAAAATATTTTGATTCTATCAGATACGAAAAGTATCACTTGAAATGAATAAAATAAATTACTTAATTTTTCATAAAAATTTTACAAATGTATTGTTGAGAATGTGTGTGTGTATATATAATTTATATATTTGTTTGTATATATGCTTATTTTAAAATTATAGTTTATTGGAATATTGATATTTTAAATTTCATAAAAATCTTTATTTGGATTATATATTTGCATTAGTTAAAATTAATTTATAATGAAGAAGTAAGAGAAAAACTTTATAAATCTGTTTCCTTATCAAAGAAAAACAAATCAGATTTTCATAACCTTTATCAAGTATATTAAAATTTAATTGAAGTATTTAAATGAAAGATTTTGTTAAAAGAAAAATCAAAGGATTATATGACATCCTTAAATAATTAGTTTTTCTTATATGTTCATAAATATCTTAATAATAAAAAACTTCATCTAACAAAAAGAAATATTCCTGAAATAAATACAAATTTATATAAAATATTATTTAGTTGCATTTAAAGAAATATGATTCTTTTACACATTAAATGCCAATATCTTGCTTGGAACAATTTAAAAAAAAAAAGGAAATGCTAGTTTTAAAATATGTATTCAAATTTTTTTAAATTAAATATTATTAATAAATAAACTTTTGAAACATTTAGCTGAGACTAATGAAATTTAATAATAGTCTGAGTCTGAGAATTATATAAGTTTGTATATTAAAAATACAGTAATTAATGTAAATATACATTATATATGCATTTATAATGTAAATTTTTAAAATGTATGTTCTTTTTTTAATGTTAGATGTGAAATATCTGATTATTCTACATTTAATTAATTCTATTTCATATTCATAAAAAAATTATTCTAATGAAATCAAAATTTCATTAAATTAACTTTTATGTATTTATGATTTTGCCATTTATAAAAAGATTAAAAACCAAACTAGTTGTAGTAAAAAAAAAAATTTAATCTTAATACAAGTGTTAAACCTGATGACATGATGCTGTTTGATTTTGAATTAAAATTATGTTAACCTACATATAATAAAGGTCATGTAAACAAAACAAAAAGAAACGATAATTTTAAGGCCAAAAGTCCATATTCTTAAAGCTAAGAATCCAAACAAGTTATGAATACTGATCAGTTTTATAAATGTACAATATATTGTATACATTTTTATGATAATACTGTGTACAGTACTCCTTCCGTAACTCGACCTATGACTAATCAGTCAATTTATCTTCAGGCTATAACGTTTATTGTATCAACATACACTATTCCTCAGATATCTCTCATTTTTATATCGTGCTATTGCATTAATACACTACAAATTAATCACTAAATATTTATAAAATTATAATTTTCACTTCAAAAACTAATTTGAATCATATCCATAATTTAATCATTGCAAATTGCTTTTGAAAAATAAAGTAAAAGTAACGAAACTGCATTAGCTGCTGACAAACCGGATATGATCGTGATAGAGTCTATAACGTAATTGGTTGACGTCTTGACCTTTAAACGTTATCGACTACGTTCCAGTCTAGGAATCTAGACTATAAGTTGATTTCGTATCTGAATCTGCATGCAAAAAAAGGTAAGTATAAACTTATTTAAACATAAAAAATAATCGCTGATTCGTATCGATACAAATCATATAGTATACGTATACGTTTAAAAATCGATATAAAGAAAGCAATGATCAACAAGTAGTAAACATCTTTACAAGAAATGGAAAATGCGAAGAAAAAAATGAAAATATCGTTAGTCGTATAAATAAACTTGTTTTTACTGATATCGATCTATTCTGTTTATAAACGTTTACATGCAAATCATACTGATTTAAGTTTTTTCGTGATAGGAACGGTGGTGAAACGATTTTCTAAAATGGCTGGTACTACTAAAAGGCAAAAATTAACGGGAGAAGAAAGGCAAACTAAACTAGGACCCTTAAAAGAGAACGGATGGAGCGAAGTGGATGGAAGAGATGCCATTTATAAGGAGTTCCTGTTCAAGAATTTTAACCAAGCCTTCGGATTTATGAGTCGAGTGGCAATGCAAGCTGAGAAAATGGATCATCATCCGGAATGGTTTAATGTGTATAACAAAGTGCAGATAACTCTGAGTACTCACGACGTCGGAGGTGTTTCGGATTTTGATGTACGATTAGCTTCTTTTATCGAAAATGCAGCAAAGCCCCTGTTGAATAAATAAGGTTAGATCAGATATACTATCCTGTATGTTTTGTATCATTTCGTGTCGTAAAAAACTGGAGAATTTGAAGTTAGAATGAAAAAAATTAAAATTGTTGTTTTTATGCAAATGAAGTAATAAACGAGTGATTAAAATTAGTTTTGTATGTAAAAATTCAATACAATATATATTTTAAATAAGGAAATAAAAATCATATTTTTCGTTTCGATGGATTAAAAATTGAAAATTTTATCTTAACCGACAATTCCACTAATCGAAGAACGTATTTTAATCTAAGATAAATTTAACAAATATATTTTGCTTCATTTAAATCTGTGTTAAAAGTTTTTTTAATAATAAAAAACGATATACCGAATAATTTTCCTGTAACAAGAATTCGGTCGAAATATAATCGTATCTTCAGGGATGTAAGAACACGTAGATTAATTTTTAAAACTGGTTCTCGTTTTTTTTTTCTGTCCGAAATATTCGGTAGTTCAAACACAAAAACTGTTGTGTGTTCGATTGAAAGTAGGTAAAGTTTAATTATTTTTTTAAAAACATTCTTTAGATTAAATTTGATAATTAACACGAAAAGATAATGATATAAAATAATTTCTCGAAAAATAATAATATCACTATTTGATAAAACTTAAACGGTGCTAAATATATTTGTATCTAAAACTCAAAATTACTACTGTAGTTATAGAAAAAAATAACTCCATTATATTTACTGAAAAAATTAAATTATTTAAGATGATGATGATAATTTATTCATTCATAATTATTCTGTATTCATTTCTAATAATACCAAATATAAATTAATGATAACGTATCAATTTTTAGATGATGACACTCGAGAAAATATGGTTGAAACTCATAACCGTGAGATTATTTTATGGCGTGCTTGATCCTTACTAAAAGATCAACCAAAACTTGTCCTTTACCAGGAAATCTATCTTTATGATAATGTGAGTCCGGAAGAGGCCATAAGGCCTCGATGGTCCCGTTAACTGCTGTCTACAAAACTTGAGTGTACAGTACTGTACTTTAAAAATATAACCATCGCTCAGTAAACACAAGTTGCTTGTCGATTTTAAAACGCAATAATTTATATTTAGAATATAAATCTCGATCAATTTGTTTTTAGTGATTGTATTATGTATGTAATGCTTTCTAATGCTTAATATAGTAGCCGTTGTTTTACTTTTAGGCATTAAAATAAGTATAAATTTGAATTAGTTTTTTTCCTTAAACGTTCTTTCGATTCGTAACAATGGAAAATGAAGAAAATAAGAAAGCATTGGTCTATAATTTTTTTGTTTAAGAACGAATTTTCTTACCTGATCCATATTATCTTCCAGTAGACCTAGTAACACGCTTGACCCTACTCCGACATTGTTTGTTGGTCATAAACCTTTCTGTGCTTGTAAATATAAAATAACATCATTCTAAATTAACATAAATACAATATAAATCCGAAATTTAACAATAAATTTGTGATATAAGCATAAATGTCTTTAAACTAATGCCTGGATGTTAAAATTATCTTGTTTGTTTTTAATCCTTTAAAATAAGATATTACTATTTTTTAAGGATTTTTTTATAAAATCTAAAAAATAAATAAATTTTTTGCTATAAACTTAAAAATTTAGTATTTTTTCTTTTTTTAAATTATTTATTTCTTAAAAATCGTGAATATTTATGTAATAACGAACTTTTATCTAATTTTCAAAATGGCGCCCAGTAGAGAAAGCAGACGATATACAATAAATTAGGAAATTACTTATTATATGAAGGTTGGACGACAGCACATTGGAATCCATTTGAGCCGGTTGTTTGTGACCTTTCACCTCGAAAAGGTTTCAGAGTTTAGAGGAGACGAAACATTTAGGACACGACCTTTATAAACAGGTCGACTTCGTTCCGATATTCTACTAACCTTCACAGGAGACCACTAAATATAAAACTGCAATTTATTTAAAAATACAAAATAAATTAATTAATATTGGTCCTACAGACGCATTAATAATATATAAAAATTCGAATTAAACAAAATTATATGAACAAAATTTTTCTAATTTTTTTATTTTAAAAGTTTAAAATTAATTTATTGAATACTATTAACATTAGTATTAAACAATAAGATATTCTGGCGATTAAGTTTGAACGAAGGAAGAGGAAGCGCTTAGAATGAGGAGGAAAAGAAGGAAAAAAAAATATATATATCTTGTTTGTCACGTGATCGTCGTGCGTTTTATTATAAAAGAGTTGACCCACGATGGACTTCAGTTAGAAATGAGAGCGGAGAAGTACGGAGCGGTTCTGTTGACGTTTATTGGTTGCGTTTGGTGTAAGCAATCCGACGAAGACCACATCCGAGGGGTTCAAGTTAATTATGGAGGATGGAGGCCTATCAGAGGGAAAAACCATTACGCTAGGAATTTAAACGACTCTAAAAGTGATCCTTCTCAAAGAAATCTCTATGTTGTGGTCCCTAGTGAATTAATTAATACAGTGAATGATTCACCTAGAGATAACAGTAAGCAGGAAGAAGAATATCAAGTTTCAGAATCGCGAATTAAACAACAGAGAGCTTTAGATGCTGATCCGTTTCCGGTTTCAGAACCTATTACTGATTTGAGGACTTTTATCGGTGGTAACACCAAGTCGGTCGATCATCTAGTACAAGAATCTCAGCAAAGGGAAGTTTTTCAACAGACTGTTTATCCCGTGAAGGGTGATAAGCCCAATGGAAATGAGCAAATTCTCAACCATCCTGGTAATCAGAAAGACGAAGCTCAGCCTACGTTCCAGATCAGTCACCAGGGCGTTTTGCAGTTAAAACCGATTGGGATAATTCCTCACTTTCCTAATACGGGCCATTTTCAACAAGCTCAAACTATCAATAATCACGAAAATAATCTACAAGGTTTGACAGGATTTAATCATCACATTAAACAGGAAACAAGAGGATTGATACAGGAGCAACATCCTCATCCCAACTATCACAAGAATGGTCAGTTTGGACTAAGGATTCGCAATCAGGATCAAAAACTAGTGGAACAGAAATTTAAGGAGCATAACATAGGTGAAAATGAAGAAACAATATCTTCTAATACTAAAGGATACGAAAGTGCAGAGGTATTATTATTTATTTTCTAAATTTAATTTTCAAAGAAGTAATTTTTCCTATGAAATTTTATTTTTCAAATATAATTTTTTCACATAGAAAACTTTAGTAAGCATCAATAAAAATTAAGGTTCTCGTCATTTTATATATAAAGTTTTCCATCTTTGCATAATTCATCTGGGTCACATTCTGATGGACTTATTTCAAAAATTGTAATCAACCTTGACCTCTTGGGATCCGGATATTTCGTAAATGGAGTTCTTGCTTTTTTTTAGTGTTACTCTAATTTTCATCTTTAGCACATTCTAAAACGACAGAATGAAGGGGATGCCTAAACTCATACCTATCAGCTGAAAAATAGGATTCAATAATCCAAACTTCCTGAATTTCCTGAATAAATATGGAAGGATAGGATCTGGATCCTTCAACAATTGAACGCTTTATTGTGCGGCATATAACTCGAATCGTTATAACTATCTACAATCGAAATTTCATTCTTAGATGATGATTCCATTGAATCTTAACATTTTGCAAAGGGCAAAAAATAACAATAATTAATAAGAAGTAATTATCTTAAACATTTAAGATAGTTATTTTTTTATAACTGGCTAGAAAATTATTTTATGAAATTGAATAATAAAAATGGCAAGAAGTCGTAATTTAGGATTTCTCAAAAAATCTCTAGAACCAGTTATGGTCAAGAGATTCAATGGAATAAGCTTTTAAGAATGAAATTTTGATTCTGGATGATTTTTCCAAATACATTCTGACGATAGAGAAGTCGTAATTTAGGATTTCTCAAAAAATCTCTAGAACCAGTTATGGTCAAGAGATTCAGTGGATTCAAAGATTCAATGGAATAAGCTTTTAAGAATGAAATTTTGATTCTGGATGGTTTTTCCAAATACATTCTGACGATAATCATTTTGGGACATCTCGAAATCTGGAAGATCCCGACACTTTTAAATTACTGCATTGTGTAAACTCTAATTGTAGTTGTACATGCATAAACAACCTATTGCAACAGTACAAGTATTTTTGTAAACATTAAAATTCTATGTCACTTACTAACAACATATATTATTGCCAGGTGAATCAGTATCTGGCAATAATAGGTATAATAGTATTATTATTTATTTTTCAAAGAAGTAATTTTTCCTATGAAATTCTATTTTTCAAATATAATTTTTTACACAGAAAAATTTAGTGTGCATTAATAAAAAATTAGGGTTTTCATCATTTTATACAGTTTTCCATCTTTGCATAATTCATCTGGGTCACATTCCGATGGACTTATTCCAAAAGATGTTATCAACCTTGACCTCTTGGGATCCGGATATTCCGTAAATGGAGTGCATTTATAAACAGCCTATTATAAGAATAATATTTATTATGCTAGATGAATTTGATTTTTGTACATTTGTGGTTTATTGCGATGACAAATTATGCTTTCCAAAAGATGGCAAAGCTTTGTAAAGGCAGAAAATATTCGGAAGTGAAGAATACTATTTTTCTTTATTTAAATCGTGTAATTTGGGAGATTTTGAAGGATTGACTTTGGGATGATCTAGACATACCGAATTATTCCCTATTTCTTTTCCATTCCATTCGAAGAATTTATTTTCAAATATTTTATTTTACGGATATCGAAATTATCCAAATTTATGATTACAAAGGAAAAAAGACTCTGGAGTCCAGAAAACACCATGGATTACTTCAACGAGTGAAAGAAAAGCAGATAATTCTTGCACTGCGCTAAAGATATATATCAATATCTTTGGCGCAGTGAAAGAATTATCTGCTTATATCTTATAGCCAATATCTTAGCGCAATATATTGGTTACTGTTTTAACGGCAATATATCGACCAGACAATTATCTAAAAGTATCATATCATCATCTTAATATATAAGTGCTATCATTGCAGATTCAACTTATATTTTCTATCAGAAATGTCAGAAACGGAACTTGGACCACAATAAAGATAATATGCGGGTTGCAAATAAGTTTAGCTTTATTAGAATGAAACGATTAGAATTAGAAAGCTCAAAAGTGCTAAAAAATGTAGTTAATGAACTATATTTTAAAAAGTTATGGAGAATTTATGAGACATTGTAATGATATTTTTGTTATTTATTTGTATTTTCTATCATTAGTAGGAGGCGTAAAATTATTATTTTTTTCATATTTCACATGGATCTATCGAATATCCAAAAGTTTGAGGAAAGTCAATATTTTACATTAATTTTGGTTTTCAGAATTTATGCCTTGCTCCTTAGAATTAACTATTTCTTATTATAAATAAAACAATATGTATATGAATAAATAAGTTATAAGTATTCACAATAATATTTTTTAATTAATTTTATGACTTATGGACTTAAATTTTAAAAATATATACTGAATATCATTATCATTTTACTGATAAGATGCAGATAGAGATCGCTAAATGATTGTAATACTGAAAGTTCCATTGCATTGAAGAATCGATATAAATATGTGCATTCTTTTCGGGGATTTCAACAGTTTCAAATACTTTATTATTACATAGTTTCAAGTTGTTAAACATAATTATTAGAATAATGTTTCTATAGAATATTTTAGTCTTGATTTTTCATCCGCGTCAGTTTATATATTATAATTATCTTACTCAATGGTACCTAACTTTTTTATTTTAATTGTTTAATGCGTTTCTCACTTTAAGCTATGAATGGCGGAACAATTACATTAATAATACGCACATGTATGGATTCATTCAGAAAGAGAAATGATGATCAATAGACTTTGAAGGGATAACCATTCATTACTATTATTTGGTATCAAGAAATGGTAATCGATGAGATTGCTGATCTCGGGTGGAAAAATAGAGCAGTTACATGAGGCTGACTGGCTGATTATTTTCATGAGAGAGATTTTGTTTTTATTTTAACTGTGACTTTCAGATGCTACTTAAATTCCATTACAAAGAGATAGCTTTTTTTTATTTTCTATTTTTACATTCCTTGAAGATTTTCATAGGGATCTTAATAAAACTTGAAGATATCCATTCTTCAAGACTACAAACTCTTTCATTTACTTTCAAATTCTTTCATTAGGCTGAAGATTGATAATCATCGACGTTCCGTTTCGTTAGAATTTTATTAAATATTTCTATGTTTGTTAGATTTAAATTTTAGTATATTCTGATTGTAAATTTGAAAGTACCCGTAATAATTATTTAATAATTTTACGTTCTTTTTCTAGAGTATTGAAAATCGACCAGTTATTCATTCTGAAGAAAATCGTGTACCGCCTAAACTTATCCGTCCTCTTATACATCCAATCGAAGTCAATAATCAATTTATCCAAACTTCTGGAGGAAACCATCAGCCATCTTTTGTTTACCATAAAACTTTAACGAGTCAATTACACTTTGGAGAAAATCCGGAATTAAAGGACCATTTTGAAAAAGTAGAAACTCGATTTACGTCTCAAATAGACAAGACAGCAAATTTGAATCTTCCTCATCCTTCTCTTCGTCCCTATCCGCCTAGAGATACATATTTTCCACCTTTAATAACTTCCAATGTCAAACTAGAGCAAAATAATGATATTCCTCAACATTCTCAGTTTCGACCATCAGCCGGTCCAATAGTTCGCCATCCAGTGAGACCGGAATTTTCTTCTGTTCCTCATTCTGAACATCATTCTACACTAAACTGCGCAACTGAAATCGTCGAAGAGGATCATATCCAGGAAATTTCTCTAGAAAAAATCATTAATCGTTATAAGGCGTATTCACTATTTCAGCAGGTCCCTTTATCTTTAAACGGATTCCTGAGATTGTCATCTGCAGGAGGTATTGATAATTTTAATATTTAGAGTCATATTTCGTAACGTAACTGTGTTGGGTTTCAATGTAATTTTTCCTTAGTTTATAACTTGAAAGTTTCATGCATCAGTAATTATATATTTTATAATTTAATCCTAAAGTAAAAATTATTATGGTACATATCATTATGCTTTATATTATAAATTGTTTCACATATAATGTTAGATCTAACATTTCTTGAACAGTAAATCGCGGTACTTATACTCTTTTAATTCACACATCATGAATATGAGCAGCGAGCTCGTTTCAAAGTCCATTACGAATTGTCCAAATCTATGATAGTATTGACAAACCGGAAGTAGGTTCTCTAGAAAATATAGAGATATGAAACTTGGATTTATTCTTCTCTTTGATGGATGCATTTTTTTTTATTATTTTTTTGCATATTTTACGCCCCCTTTCCAATCAAGGAGATTACTAAGGGGGCGGGGCCAGTTCCAACCACGGGCTGCACCCACACCCGTGGAGGTGATGGATGCATTGAAGATCATGATACTGTACAATATTAATTTTATGCTATGGTTGTATCAAAATATCTGAAAACTATTGTCTTAAATATTTATATACAGAGATTGTATTGAAGAATGACTATCAATATATTGAGTAAATATTTCTTTAAACATCAGACTAAGATATAATCTGAATCTATGTTAGAGCAGTTATTATCTGGAAATTCAAAACAGTGTTTGAAAAAAATGTACCACAAATTTATTACTTTCATTAAACAGTTCTTAGAGATCTAATAAAACATTATAACTGTACTCAGCTATAATATTTATTTCACTCACTTATATTTCATTTCAAATCGTTATTTATTTACATTTTAGGTCCCTATACTTTATTTATACCATCTAACGAAGTTGTCTCACGTCTCCCTCAACCATTGTTGAAAAAATGGAAAAGAAATCCTCAGGCACTGATGTTCATTTTACTGAATCATGCTGTTCATGGAAGGAACACTTTGGCAGATCTTCGACAGAAAAAACTTCTCGAATCCAGATCAAATGGTGCTCTTCTCTTCATTAACGATCATCGAAATGAAGTAATCATCCTAATAATAAATAAATCAATAAATATTTCCGAATCCTTCCTTATTATTTTATCTTTTCAGACAGTGACTGTGAACGGAAGAAGAATAATGTCAGCTGATATTCCTGGTCCTCAAGGTGGTATAATCCACGTGATCGATGGAATACTGCATCCAATTGCTGATAAGGATATAGTAGATACTGTTAAAAGTTGTGACAGATTTGATGGCTTTCTCCATTTAGCAGATGTTGCCGATATTTTAGGATATTTAAGAGGAGGTAATTATCAAAATAGTAAGATCATAAAAAAAGATTTCCAATTTAAATAAATCACACATTTTTATTTATAAAGCGGGACCGTTTACTCTATTTTTACCAAGCAACGATGCATTGATGAAAATTGAAAAGGAAGACATGGATATTCTTAAATCAAATGTTACAGCTTTAAGAGGTAAAATATTCTCAGTAACTCTCATATATTATACCAATTTATCTAATAAAATTATACGAAAATTTGCTTTGATATAATTTTTCGTATTAATTATTTTCAGAGTTTCTTCTGTATCATATTGTCGAAGGTATTTATTATGGAAATGATTTGATAGATGGACAGTATTTACCATCAGCATATAATGGTCATTCAGTTAAAGCTGGTATCAGAGTGGATGGATGCTATAGTAAGTACAAATTAATATTTTTTTCTTATTTAATGTCCTCTTTGAGGATTTCTGAAAAATTTGTTTTACTACATAAATATGAGATTTGTAACAATCTCTTCGTTTTTATTAAAAGTTCTTACTAAAAGTACTCCACATTAATTATTTTTCAGGACGATTTGCTGAAATAAACAATTCCCCAGTATATAGACCAGATATACCAGCAAGAAATGGTGTGATTCATGTCATAGATTGGGTCATACGACCTTCAGATCTGGACTGGTGTGAAGGAATGGAATTACCATAAGCAGTCTCGTCTTTCAATTACGAATTCAGGAATCTACACAGTATGAGTTTATTTAGAATAAACTTAAAATAATAAAATATTTTATATTATTAATTTTGACAGTTTTATGATTTGATCATTTTGTATTTTTTTTTCTTGTGTTCATATATCACTAATTCTATTCATGAATATTTTTACATGGTCTCTTATGAATAAGAGGAAGAATTCACTCATGTATGTCAAAAGTGATGACTAAAGTGTACACTGTTTCTTTCACTAGGGATTTACTATACTTTTTATGGTAGGATCCTTTCTCTTTTTTCCTGTTCTATTCTCACGTATTCATTCTTCAAAAGGTTAAATCTCCGAATATAAATTTCCATCTTTTTTTAATAAAAGTAATTTTAAAGAATAATAAATACATAAAACGAACAAAAAATAGTGAATAATAAACAGAGCAGTTAAATTATATGACATAAATCTCTCAGATTATGTGATAAGTCTAACTTCTATATTTATTGTTCACTGTCCCTTATATTCATCATTATTGTATTTTTTGTTTTGGCGATAGATGTCGCCATTTTCCATTCAAGCAGAGTATTAATGGCAGGGAGAAGCAATCCCTTCCATAAGTCTATATTTATTGTTCACTGTCCCTTATATTCATCATTATTGTATTTTTTGTTTTGGCGACAAATGTCGCCATTTTCCATTCAAGCAGAGTGTTAATGGCAGGGAGAAGCAATCCCTTCCATAGGCCGCCCATTTCTGTGGAAGGCCAATTGGATTGTGGATGACGGGGATCGATGGGATGGGTCAGACCCCATGATAAATATTCCCAAAGAGTGAGACCCGAGAATCAAACCCAGATCCTCCAGAATGGAAAATCGAAGCGTTTCCACGCTGCTAATACCGGCCGACATCGTATTTGTATTGAAAACACTAAGCATTCACATTCCACTTTAAGAATCGAAATCGAATCTTTGTCCCTCACTTTCGTCTTTTTCATGGGAATCTTGCTAAATCAATTGTACTTATTCTTCATCTTACCGGCTGACTCCAGCATTACTGGGAATTCCATGGGAATCTTGCTAAATCAATTGTACTTATTCTTCATCTTACCGGCTGACTCCAGCTTTACTGGGAACAACTGGTTAGTTTTTGTTTAAGAAGCTGGGATCAGCCGAATGGTTCGTGAAATGATGTTAAACTTCGATCCCGAAGGCTCGGGATCAATTCTTGGATTTCATATAACGAGATGTTTTCAGAGATTCTGACCCTGCTCACTGACTTATAGTTGCCGACACGAAAGTTGGAGGAAAATGACGCATGCGTGTTGTATGTCCTTATCGACTGCAGTGATCTGGATTTACCCAGAGTTCCTCTTACTAAACCGTAATGGCGTCTACTTCTGATCGTAGTATGTTTATTCAAGG
>AYEL01092068.1:0-12807 GCA_000484575.1 Olivierus martensii | reverse complement strand
GTTATTATATATATAATTTATAATCGCATTTATTATTAATGTCAATTTTCATTATTTTTATAGCTAGTTAAAACTATACAGTATTCAGTTTAAAAAACATAGTTTGCAGCAATGAATGAAATGTTTATTGGATGAGTAAAGATTTAATTTTTGTAATTTATTAAAAATAATATTTTTGAATAAGAACACAATCATGATCTATCTAATGATAGCAAAAGAAATGACCTTGAATAATGAAGTCATGATCAAACAGTTGTCATTCTGGAAACTATAAAATAACTAAACAAATTTAAACTATAAAAGACAAATTTTCTGTTACAAAAATTGAAGATCATGTCGTTTATTATCAATAGAATTCAACTCACACATTTGGAAATATTATTTAAAGATATACTAAATAAAATAATTTCAATATTATATTTGAATATTATGTTCAATGTAATGATTTTGCCATTTTTGACAATGTTGCAATGAACAGATATTTTCAAAAAAAAGTAAGTCTTATTTACCAGTATTCAATTTTTTATTGTGCATGATGAATTTATCATATCAAAGTACCATGGTTTTCTACAAATGTTCAGTAACTTTCAAATTAATTGATGATGAATAATTTTCCTATATAATCCATCATAATATATTATTCATACATGATTATAAAATTGTCTATATGTAATGAGGAAAGGATTAAATGAAGGAATAAGAATTTTCTTCCTATTTTATATCATTTTCGATTACATCTCGCCAATTTTATTCCTGATTTTTGATTTATAATTAACAAGCGATGAATTCATATTCATCTTAATCTATAATTGAGCCCGTTAAAGCCCAAGTGGTGTAACTCCACTTTTTGTGTTTTTTTAGTTAGGGTCAGTATCGTGTTTAGCAAATGACATTCTATTAATAGCATAAATAGTGCAAGTCCTAATTCACATGGCAACCGTGTAAGTAGCAGCACAAGTTTACTCTGTCAGTGGAGTCATCTATCTGTTTGCAGCCAAAGTGGTGTAGTTGGGAGTTACACCACTGTGCCTGCAACTGCATTGAATTTTATACATTGCATTGCACGTTTGAAATTTTGTGCTAGTTTGATTTATTTTCAGTGAGATTTACTTTGAGTTCTAGTGAAGAGGACAATATTAGTGAGCCTAGTATATTGGCTGATAATGGATCCAGCAATGAATATTTTCCATCAAGTTTAGACCATAATGATTTTTTTTCTTGTTTTCTTATTACATAACCTAAACATTTCAGAATTTCTTGTATGTTCAGGCTTTTAACAAGATAGAGTACTGTCTGTTAGGCATTATAGTATTGAGGTATTTGAATGAGCTTATGGACCCAAAGTGTGTGTTTGCACGCCTGACTATGTTATTTCTTATTCTGTTTTGATACTTTCGTTTATTTTATTGGAGCTACTCATAAGCTGTTTTTTCAGAAGACGATTGGTAAAATGTTAGCAATGAGAGCAATGTCCCGATGATTGGTACAATGTTATTGCCAAGTCAAGGAAAAAAATCCCTTCCATGTCAATGTAATGTCAAACAATGATTTCTTGTCTATGGAAAACTTGTTTCAGTCAATCACCAAAAGAAAAACTGATGATAAAAACATCCAGTGTCATGGCTGAAAATGCAGTGGATTCAGTACTAAAAGAGTGAACCATTTGCAATCATTTTTAAAGAGACTCTTTCTGAAGATATGGCATTTTCTAAGTTGGATTTCAAGCCATCATCTAAAAAAGAATCCTAGATTCTCTTGCTAACATACCTCAGAAAAATCTGTATAGAGGTTCACGAACTTTTACAAAAGGGAAGAAAAAATATATGCAAGACCGTCTACCTTCCATTCCGCCTGTTCATCATCATTACTTTGAGAGTCTCCTTACTTCTGACAGTGCTCAAAACATCGAGCCACTGAATGGAGATGACAATGTTGACGATGAGTAAAAAAATTATGTAAATATAGTGTTGTTACTGCTTTGCTTATTTTTTGTCATTCAAATCCTTTGCCTATTTATATCACAAGTAGTGTAATTCCATTTAAGCCTTTATACCAGGTCTATAACTGAACAAAAATTATCAAAGTTGTCAATAAACATTAAAACAAACCTTTTTACACAAATATATAAAGAAAGATATTTTAAAAATGTACTGCTGAATTTTCTATAGGAATCCTAGTAACACATTAAATATCTAAAAACAACAATAATGTGAGTTACACCACTTGGGCTTTAAAGGGCTCAATTAATAATCATATGAGAGATAAAAAATGGTCATTCTGAAGTTAAATTGTCAGTCTGATGGCCGCTCGATAAGCATTCGTTTTATCACCTTGGATATTCGGGTTTAATTCCGAGTCCAATACCTCCAGTTTATCAAGAAGAATCCGGACATGGTCCGTTGAATCTCATTCTTTAACCTTCCGATTGATTCCACTATGAGCGTTGGCCAGCCTATCATGGGTTCTAAAAGTGATCGCCGCCAAATATAGTATATCCTATGAGCGATATGATGGTTTAACTTAACTAATGCTACTTACTCTGGAGAACCCGGGTTTGATCCTCAAATCATCTCTTGAAAAAAACATCATGGAATCCAGGCCCGACCATCGATCCCTCCTCCAGAA
The DNA here is from genome assembly GCA_000484575.1 of Olivierus martensii. NCBI lineage: Eukaryota > Metazoa > Arthropoda > Arachnida > Scorpiones > Buthidae > Olivierus > Olivierus martensii. Next base: position 10,182 of record AYEL01092068.1, on the reverse strand, counting down.
TACCCTTCGCAGAGGTGGGAAGCCTGTGAAAAGTTTGTTCGCTCGTCACTTAGTATCGAATGGAAAGTGACGACATCTGTTAAAATTGGATGGATAATTATTTTATATTATTGACAATAGATCGCGCTAAATGTTAAGTATGCAGATAACTCATAAGTTATACCAGCTGTCTATTGTCAAAATAATATATAATTTTGATAAAAATCAAATGCAATAGGATTAAACTGTATGTAACATCCAGATGATTTTTTAACATCACTAACAAATTTCATGAAAATCTACTAATTATTTCAAAAGCTATTAGTAAAAGATACACAGTCAGACACAGAGATATGATGGAGATCTTATAGCCTCCTTTTTCTTCGGGAGGTACGCTAAAAAATGATGAAAGGATAATCTATCATTAGATCAAGATGTTCGACAGTGGCTCTAAGCGAAGTATGGTAGTCGATGACTGATTCTTATTAGAGGAATCAGTCAGTGATTAATCCTGTAATAAGAGGGTACACTCACTGTAAATTTTGTTCTAAGTTAGATATTATTAATCTGACAATTATATTCGAGAAAAGTATTAATAGGATATCGAATAACAAATTTTAAGCTTCAAACCAATTAATAAAAGAACTAGAGAAGTTTAAAAATTGCAAAAATTGATATGTCGCTTCTTTTTTTTTCTTCTCTTCCACCACAGGCACTTCTACATATCGCATTGTTTAATTTATTTTTGATAAAATTTGGAATATAGGTAAAACCTAGCTCAATTAAAATCTCAAAAATTTGCTCCAATTGGGCTAAAATTAAAAGGTGTAAACAGGATTATTCTTTTCTTTAGAAAAGTTTCTACAGATCATATTGTTCAACCAATTTGGAACAAATTTGGAATGTAAATGTTTTTTAAAGCTTTTTGAAAAATACAACTCAACAGAGTCAAATTGAAGAGTATTTTCATCGTGAACTTTTCTACAGATCGTATCACTCAAACGATTTAAACCAAATTTGATATATGTATTATTTTACTTGATACTTCCATTTTTCATTTAATTAATTCAATTTATAAGCATTAAGTAATTAATGCTGCCATTAATTACTTAATTTCCTAAAAATTTCGATTCAATCCGATTAAAAATAAAGGTATCTAATGATACATTAACATGCTAGAACGTATCTCGCAGAAAAATGGTATTCGTCTAAAAATAAATGTTATTCAATCGAAAACATCTGAAATGAAAAAAAGCCAAGGTGCTAAAAAATTAGGATATTTGTTACAGTTTAGATGTAGCTACATGGTTAACGATTGAATAAAATAAAACAATAACATCGACATCAAACAATAACGTGAATCACATTTAAATTGTAATAAATATCTTACTTTCTTAGTACTGTACTTGGCTTATTTTTTACATAACAGATATTTTTGATTGGATATAAATTTAAGAATCCGCTTCAAACTAAACAAACTCTAAATAATAGAATATAAATCTAAAGAGAAAAAGTGTTAATATTGTTATAGTTAAGTGAAAAATCATGTATTTTTAATATTCTGTAGTAATTTAAAATTTTCGCAATTTAGAAATATAGTAGTGATTTTTTTGCGGAAACAGCTAACTCACAAAAACAAACAATCCGTATATTTTAGATATACGGACGGATATTAGAAATATGTAATGTAAACTTTAAAGTTTAACAAATTTTCTATAAAATGAAAATGTATTTTTAGAGAATTCTATAAATTCTGATATATGGCGATCCAAATTCAATACGAAGAATATTTGATTTCTAATGCCCTTATAGAAAATCTACACCTTTCTTACAAAATTTCAGATTTCATTTTCTGAACTAAGATCGAATGTACCAAAAGAATTTTTTTTTTGAATTATTTTCTTTAGTTATCAGAGAATGCGATTTATAGAGAGATCGTTTTTCTGAAATAGTTTATAAAAATGTAATTTTGAAACTCTCACAACAAAAAAAAAATATGCCTATACAATAAATACGTTAATACAAATATTCTGAACTATATAAATATGAAAAACTGATAGTTCGCGAATAATTTTATTAAAATAACTGCAAATGTAGATAAAATATGAAATGATTTACTGAAGTGTATATCTCGTTTCTTTTTGTTACACAATTTAAATATTTTTATATTCAATTTAACAACAAATAGATTGATAATATCGGTGAATAAATAGATTTGTGGTTGATAAAGAATTTATATATTCTACTAAAATTAAATTGATGGAATAATACATCAATTAATAAATTGTTTAAAATATTATAATATTTAAAATGTAATGCAAGCCCTACTAATTCTATTTTAAATCTTGAATTTTAAAGTGACAACGCAATTCATAACGAACAGAATTATTAAATATTGATTATAAGTAAGGTACAGTAATCTTAATTAATATCCAGTAATTTATTCATTATGAATTTAATTCACATTTTAAATATTATAACTCAATTTTTGCATTAAATGTGCTGAATATTATAATTTTTTTTCGACTAAACTCGATTAGTCATACGCTTTCATTTCTTCATTAAAATTCATGACTAACAGGTTAAGTATGAAAAGTAATTTTTAATGTTTGAATATTACATCAAAATTTTAATATAAATTTTTTTTTACTTTCATTTCTTCATTAAAATTCATGACTAACAGGTTAAGTATGAAAAGTAATTTTTAATATTTGAATATTACATAAAAATTTTAATATAAATTTTTTTTTCATAATTTAACGTTAATTATGAACCGTAACTTTACGAAAAAATAAAAAAAAGTTAGTGTTTATTTTTAAATTGAAATTATTTCTGTATATAAATTTGAATTCTTGCTTGTGTGTGTGTGATCATTCGACGCCTAAATACATCGTGGAAACGTATTCTGTAAGTTTCATAATCGTATCTTGTATTACTTTCAAGTTTTCTTTAATTTTAAAATACTGAAATCTCTCAATCATCGTGCTAGTTCTAAACTGAAACCGTTATTTTATTGTTTTATTGCATCAACCGTCCTGCTTTGTTTTTTACAACTTTACTGCCGACTTTCCCTTACCAAGCCTAAAGTTTTTGTTCTCTTTTTTTTCTCTCCGTTTGATTCTATCGCCTGCTGCACATCTTCGTACTTGATATTACTAGGAGCGAATTATTTTATGGAAAACTCATTTGTCATGGAAGGCGACGCTGTTTATTCAACACCCGATGACACTTTGATAAAATGCACCATTTGTAACGCTGATATTCCATCTGATGTTGACTATATAGTCTGTTTTAACTGTAAATGCTACGAACATCTCGATTGTCGTGGAATGTCACTGGTAAATTTTCGGAAGTTATCGGAAAAAGGCCGAGAAAACTCGAGTATGTTCTAACTGCGGAGTTCCTCGTTCGACGGGAAACGAACGAATTATTAGCCTACCACGAGGAACAAAGGCGATACTTTGTCTTCGATAATTCCATAAATAATACCGACTGTGAAAGTGATCTATCCGAACACGATCAGAAATTGCTACCAATAATTTGCGAAAGTGCGTTTAAATTGTCGACGTCTAGAATTCTTAATTCAATCTTTTCTCGTCTCGACGAAATGGAGGGACGAATTAACTCGGCTGTTACAGGCACGAATAATAGAATTCTACTTCTGGAAAAACATCTCGAAGATAATGCTCAAATTATAGTCTCTAATTCAAATACATTAAAACACTCGAAAGAAACTTTTGACAATTGGTCCGAAACAACCAGCGGAATTTTTAATACGTTGAAATATCAAATCGGAACGATCGTTGACAAAATAGAAGGAAACGGCTCAAATAATATAAAAGAACGCTTATCAAACAATGATAATATTGAAATCATTAATTCTTTTGTCACTCACCATAGGAATAAAATGTCTGAGCCTAAAATAAGAAATCTCTCTCTAGGCGAAAACTGTCTTTATAGAGATGAGAAGTGCATTATTAAGGATGCGCGTAACATTAGACACGATATCCCGATAAACGACTCTCAACACGACACTCCGGAAGATCAGAACCTCGATGTCGGCTCGGCGCAACTATCTCCCAGCCAAATAATAACGAAATAAATCGAATATCCGAATATAACGTACAAAATTTATCCTATTCTGATATTGTACGACTAAACTGTAACAATTCGTCTCACGCATTGGTCACAAAACCAAACAGTGACTTGGCAAGCGCGGCCACTACAGTCAAACCGCAATTAAGAACTGTAAAAACTAAACCTACTTACGAACGAATATTCGTATCAAGATTCCATCCTGAAACTACGGTAGAAGATATAAACCGATATCTAATTGGTCGCATCCGATCATCATTTCGCGTCTATAAATGTAAGACTAGATACGATACATATTCATCCTTTTGCATTTCAGTTCATCACGAAGAATTGTTCACATTACTAGACATTGCTTTTGGCCGGATGGCACCTTGGTAAGAAAATTTTACCCATCGAACTATAGTGCGGATGCAAACTTAAATGCTATAAACGGTAACACAGATATCCCTATATCTCAATCTATGCAAAATAAATCTAGCAAATGTTCACCTGATACATCCTAGCAACTAACGTCATTCAAGAGTAATGCATACGGTTTTTCAATGTTTTATCAGAACGTGCAATCCATTAGAAACAAATTTGACTACTTAGAAGCTATCTTGCTGTCTGAATACGATGTGATATGTCTAACAGAAACATGGATATCTGGAGATGATGAGGACATTGATGCGGTCTTTAGTACGTATAATTATACTGCCATCAACGCTTTCAGATCAACCAACAGGGGAGGAGGGACCACTATCGCTCTTAGAAATGATAGTTTGTCCGCTACCTCTTTGTTTATCTGGAACGATTGCATAAATATAGTTAAGATTACTAACATTAATATCGTTATAGCCTGTGTCTATATATCACCCAGTCTTTCTCCTTCAGATAAATACAATATCATCTATAATTTAGTTAACGCCCTACTTAATATTACTGATGAAGACCTGATCATTTGTGGCGACTTTAACTTTCAAAACATCTCTTGGACAAACGGTAAGCCTACTTATTCACACTTAACTTACTACCAACATCTTTTTATTGACAACATCATGCATTTTTATAATCTATCACAAATTGTATATTTCCCCACTCGTAAACAAAACTTTCTAGATCTTGTCTTCACTTCCTTATCCAACACTTATGTTTGTTCCATACCCAGTATGCCTTCTGACCACATACCAATCCTACTCTACGCCAATATATCCAAGAACGCTTCATCTAGACCTATTTACCGCCCATATTTAAATTGGAAAAATGCCAATTGGGAATTATTAGCTTTAGACATGTATCAATATCCATGGGATTTATTATATCAATCCTCTATCAATCTCGATGAATTTTATGACAATCTTTTTCTATACATTACCCATTCCATCGAATCGCACGTTCCTGTTTGTTACAGAGCTGAATTCACTCCTATTTGGATCTCCAAAGATACTAGATTACTTAAACGTTCGTTAAACAATCATTATCACACATGGAAAAATTCAGGTAGTTTCACTGCTCTTTATCATTATAACGAACTAAAGAAAAAGTTGTATAAGTCACTCAAACTCGATAAATATAATTTTTATACTAAAAGTATCCTCAACAATAAAAGTTCTTCTCGATTATGGTCTCAATTGAATCAACTTTCATACAGACATAAGAAAAAGACATTGAATATCGACTCAAAATTGTTTAACGAAATATCACTGTCTTTTAAAAATAAATTTGTTGATTTGAACAAATCTAACTTAAAAATCGATCTATCAGGGAAGAATAGATTTCGGTTTAAAACCGATGATCTTATACAGGCACTAAAGTCTTGTAATAAATTTTCAAAAGGTCCTGATGGAATTCCTTTTATCTACTATCAAAAAGTTATTCCATGTGTTATTGATCACTTTAGCTATTTATTTAGCATAACGTTAGAAAATTGTCATTGTCCTAATGAGTGGACTCATTCATATCTCACTCCTATTCTCAAAAAATCTAAAGATCCTAAAGATGCGCTTTCTTATCGACCATTAAACATGTCTAGCTCAATGCTTAAAATATTCGAGAAACTAATTCTATCTTATTTAAATTTCAATGTCAAAAATAATATAAGCATTTCTCAACATTATGCCTCTAAACATCGTTCCACCATCACCAATTTAATCGAATTCACCTCTGTAATCTACTCAAATTTCGAAGCTCGCTTAGATACCTACACTGCGTACCTGGATTTATCGGCTGCTTTCGATTGCGTCGATATTTCTATTTTGTACCACAGACTTACTGATCTCTATGATATTGACTCAATTTTTACTAATTGGATAGTCAAATTTTTAGCATCTCGAACATATACTGCTAAGTACAACCAGTTTATATCTGAAACTTTCACTCCTAACGTTGGAATTTCTCAAGGTTCCGCTCTCAGCGCACTATTATTTGTCCTTTACATCAACCCAATTTTCTCTGCCTCTAAATCTAAAGTGATCGGATATGCCGATGATCTTAAAATACTAAACACCGATATAAATTCTTTAAGTGCTGATCTCTATACCATTCAAAATTGGCTACACAATAATAATTTAAAACTAAATATTAATAAGACAATATTCATGAAGTTTTCTCTTAAACATAATTCCCATAATAACGAGACTATCGAGCTACACAATAAAACCTTCACAATTTCAGATCGTCATACTGATCTTGGTATCATCTTCGACCCCAAATTATCGTTTTCATTTCATATCGACATTAACATTGTCGATATGAAATGAAAACTGTATAATTTGGCTTTAACATGTGACAGCCGGTAAGCCCTCTCACCACGTCAAGGTGGGTGCCCTCGAGAGGGGCCGGGCCCAGTACCACGATAAAATCCGGGATCAGGCAAGTGACAGCCGGTAAGCCCTCTCACCACGTCAAGGTGGGTGCCCTCGAGAGGGGCCGGGCCGGGCCCAGTACCACGATAAAATCCGGGATCAGACCCGGGTCCTCGTGCGTGGTACGCCAATGCGTTACCACTCGGCCATCCGGCCACCGGCACGGCATTGTTTCGAGGAAGGAGAAAAATTGATTTAAAGGCCATCGAAGATGCATTGTCAGAAAAAGCATTATTACATGTATTTTATGCTAAAAAAAATGTTATGAAAAAAAATAAAAACACAAATGCGTGGTACGCCAATGCGTTACCACTCGGCCATCCGGCCACCGGCACGGCATTGTTTCGAAGAAGGAGAAAAAAAATGATTTAAAGGCCATCGAAGATGCATTGTCAGAAAAAGCATTATTACATGTATTTTATGCTAAAAAATGTTATGAAAAAAAATAAAAAAAACAGAGTGAATAAAATTTTATTTAATTTATTTTTATTTTTTTTTGACAAAGATTATAAACAAAAATAATAATTATACTACTTCTTCTTCTTGAGATACCGTTTCCTAGTGGAGGTTGGCGACCACTCTGGCGAATTCCTATTATTTGTTGTTCTGAATAACTGATCAAAACCGAGCTCAGTCCATTCTCTTATATTTGCAGAGCCATGATATTCTTCTTTTGGCGGTCGGATGGCCGAGTGGTAACGCTATCGGCGCGCCACGCATGAGGATCCGGGTTCACGTTCCGGGTCTGGTAACTCCTGAAAAGATTTTTTTCGGGGTGCTGGGCTTTGTCCAGATATTCTTCTTTTGGCGGTCGGATGGCCGAGTGGTAACGCTATCGGCGCGCCACGCAGGAGGATCCGGGTTCACATTCCGGGTCTGGTAACTCCTGAAAAGTTTTTTTTTCGGGGTGCTGGGCCCTGTCTGGAGATCCCTGTCCTTCACCATCCGGTCCCATCTCCACGTGTGTGGGTACATCCGTGGATGGGGACCGTTGATGGAACTGGCCCCGCCCCTTAGTAATCTCTCTGATTGGAAAGGGTGTAAAATATGCAAAAGAAGTGCTTTAAGAGAAACATACGGCTTGTGATTTTAATTAATGACGCCACGATGGCGTGACATAAAAATTATGAAGTCGCCAAACCCAATAATTTATGGTGTCACGATGCTGTTACGTCACGGAGATGATGACGTCATCGTGACATCTATCACGACTATCTACATACAGGCCATATGCTGTTACGTCACGGAGATGATGACGTCATCGTGACATCTATCACGACTATCTACATATACTCCGTGCCGCTGACGTTACTACTTACTTAGGGCTGTAAATAAGAGGTATGCTCATCCGCCATTTTTGGTCTTCGCACATTCATCGGTCTGATAAAAACAGCTATTTAACTTTTATAAGCATTCATTTCTAGCGCCATTCGTAAAAAAAAAAATACTTACCATGTAGATACTCTGTTATTGATTATCCTGGTTTATATTTATATTTGTCAATATGATAAATAAATATTAGTAATTTCGATAAAATATAGTTATTAATGTTATCAATGATGTTTTATTTAATTCCGTATTTTAAGAAACCGAACTGATATTAGATGATGGATGCATTTACATTTTAAAACAATTTATATACTAAGTTATATATTTTCCCTTTAAAATGGCATATTTATAGAATTCATATTTTTGTAAGAGTGCAACTCGCAAGATACTTTGTAATCAGTACAGTACAGACCAAGTGTATATGACAATTAGAAATAAACTATACGAGATTTCTTATCGATTAAAAACGGTTATGCAAAGATTTTTTGATAAAATTGAAGCAGTTTTATTTAATAGTTTTATTAATTACATTTTGCTGGCCAATTTTCATCATCCAGGACTTGTTCAAATTTTTAGCAAGTTTCATATTTGGCAAAATTAGTTATAAACTCCACTCTAAAAATGCTCTAAAACAAATATTTAGTAATTTGGTGATTATTTAATTTTTGTTTAATGATATATGTAAAAAAATTTTGATATTTGAATGCACTTTGTTATAGAGTATAATATAACTACAAGTATCCCTCCTATAACATGGCTTTCTATAACACGATTTGAAAATTGCGGAACTCCTCATTTAACACGGTACTTCTACAACACGGTTTTTACTGAACACATTTAGAAAATTACATTTACAACTCCTACAACACAAAATATTTTCATTTAGTTTTTGTAAATCCATAATAGGGACAATCAATATACACAAAAAATGCAATCATTGGGTAATACAGGGTGTCCAGCGAAGGACTCCCTGATTTCAAAATTAAAAATCACGAAAAGATCGATAGAATGCAACAAACAGTATGTTTATTCTGAAAGCTGTAAGAATTTCATATAGAAGTTTTGAAATAATAGTTACAATTAGAAATAAACTATACGAGATTTCTTATCGATTAAAAACGGTTATGCAAAGATTTTTTGTAAAATTGAAGCATTTTTATTTAATAGTTTTATTAATTACATTTTGCTGGCTAATTTTCATCATCCAGGACTTGTTCAAATTTTTAGCAAGTTTCATATTTGGCAAAATTAGTTATAAACTCCACTCTAAAAATGCTCTAAAACAAATATTTAGTAATTTGGTGATTATTTAATTTTTGTTTAATGATATATGTAAAAAAATTTTGATATTTGAATGCACTTTGTTATAGAGTATAATATAACTACAAGTATCCCTCCTATAACATGGCTTTCTATAACACGATTTGAAAATTGCGGAACTCCTCATTTAACACGGTACTTCTACAACACGGTTTTTACTGAACACATTTAGAAAATTACATTTACAACTCCTACAACACAAAATATTTTCATTTAGTTTTTGTAAATCCATAATAGGGACAATCAATATACACAAAAAATGCAATCATTGGGTAATACAGGGTGTCCAGCGAAGGACTCCCTGATTTCAAAATTAAAAATCACGAAAAGATCGATAGAATGCAACAAACAGTATGTTTATTCTGAAAGCTGTAAGAATTTCATATAGAAGTTTTGAAATAATAGTTACACAGAGCCGGATTTGTATTTTTAGGGGCCCTAGGACGAGCAAGGCTTTGGGGCCCCTAAAAATTCAAATCAGCTACGTCTAATTTTAAAGGCTCCTTATAACTTATAAGGAACTTTTAAAATTTTACTTTCTATCTAGCACTTTAATAAAAACCCATTTTTTCTTATTAAAAGTTTATAAAAGTTGAAAACTGATTGATAGTTTTGG
>AYEL01092067.1:0-7500 GCA_000484575.1 Olivierus martensii | reverse complement strand
GTATATTAATAAATAGCAACACAGTTAATTAGACAGTGGATGACTAATAAAAAAAAATTCATATTTTCAGGATGACAAATCAGTCTTTTAAAAACATCTATTTTCAATGATTTAATACAAATTATATTAAGAATGATCATGAGTAGTATCCATTGATCCTACTGATAAATTAACTTCATGTTTCATAGAATATAAAAAATTGCTTAATTTTACATAATTAAGATCTTCCAATTCTGTCATTTCCATTTCTCACTGGTTTTTATAAAGGTACTTAAAGATCCAATAAATATTATATTAAGACTGCAATTAATAATATAATAATCTTAATATTACACATTTATATTTGCTCTGTTTTTATTAGAGTAAAAGATTGCATTTAATGCAAACAGAAAATGCATGGATTATATATTATTTCATTGCCAGTACAATTTTCAATTAAACTTGTGTAAATAGAATCATCATCATAAAAACTATAGTTTTAGATTATTATAATTTACATCCCTCAATAAATTTTGAAATAGCAACTTTACTATTATATAGATTATTTCAAAATATTAAACATTTGAAATAGTACTGCTAGGATTATTAAGAAAAACCTGCAATTTGATCTCACACGTGATATACACAATAAACAAGATCTGCAGGTAGAACAATAAAAAAAACCTGCTTACCATTAAACTTTAAAGAACAAAACTTTAATTAATAAAAAGTACTTTCAGACAATATGTCCAGCTTCAGTTCCAAATAAGAATACAATAATTAAATACATACCGTAAGATCCTGTTTAACATGGAGATACATTCCAAAAAACCAAGTGCTGAATGAAACAGCATTAAATGAGGTCATCTTAATACACAAATAATGAAATAGATGAGATAGTATGTGTATTTTTTATTCACTGTCCTATTTTTTTAATTTTATTTAGTAACATGTATTATTACTATTGTATTACATTAATTAGACATTTTTTATTGTTAATATTGATTTGTATTTTAAATCATTCATGAAAATCAAAAATATTCGAGTAAATAATTTATGTTTGGATGAGGATTCATGAAAATCAAAAATATTTGAGTAAATAATTTATGTTTGTGATGAAGAAAGTTCTTCCTCATTTGACACTTTGTTTTTTGTTAAGAAGTCATCTAATGTCATTTGCCTTTTCCTCTTTCATTCAGCAAGGAATTGTCATAGTTCAAAGTATCAGCAATCAAGGTAAAATTAAAATGGGATGTTATTTTTATTATTGTAAAATAACATTGATGACCGATTATAAATATGAACTGTGACTACAATAGACTTTTGTATGTACTGCGCTGCACTGATATCAAATGCACTGCAAGATGGTACAGGAGTATCAAAACAACAAATTTGTGCAATTTCAGATTTATGCAAGTATAACAGTTTGAAAAAACCACACCAAAGTGAATCAATCAAAAATATAGAATTTGAAAAAACTGCATTATATCAAAACAGCATTAAATGAAGCAGCATTAAATTAAGTAGGGTCTTACTGTACTTAAAGTTAAAATTCATTATGTAATGTTATGTAATGATTACAAAAAACTAAAGGTTATATAAGTAAAACAAAACTAAATTAGTACAGAATAATATACAAAATAAAAAACAATTCACAATAATTCTTGTTCAATCAGAATTTCTACAAACTAAGTGTTTCCATATCTTTGATATTGATGTCATCATTTATATTATTTCTTGATGTTAAGCTCTCTAAAAAGTCAATGAAAACATGCTGCAGAACAGAATAATTCTAGTCTCTCTCTCTCTCTCATTAATCATGCAACATCATGTATAATATCTATAATAATTCTTATTTAACTATTGCTGCTTTAATATGATAAATTTTAATGACATCTTTTACTGTAATTTTTCTTGATACTAATTTTTGGCTATATAAGATATGAAAGGAGTTTGAAATATTTGAGGCTTGACACAGAGAAGGCAATAATCAATCAGTATCTATTGATACTTTCACAATGTTGATGTTTGATCTCCTGTATAAGATAACCTAAAATTTCAATTCAATCTGTCAAATAGTTTTCAAGTTACAGCCAGTTGAAGCAAATATATTGAATGATTTGCATAAAAATAGAAATCATTGAGCACAATAAACTATTAAAAATATCTATTTAAGAAAAGTTTAAAGCTTCAAGCAATCTATGAAGACATGATTAATACTTTGGGTGAATCTGAACATTTGTACACCACAGTTAAAAAACAGACAGCACTTTTAAAACAAGGCAAAGAGACTATGAAGAATGGTCCATGCAGTGTATGGCTATCAATGGCAGTGGCAGCTAAAAACATTGAAAATGTTCATGTTATATTTTTGACAGACCACTGAGTGAAGATGTAACAGATAGCTGAGGCCAAAGGCATCTCAATTAAATGGATAAATCACATTTTAACTAAATTAATTGGAGCTAAATCAAATCTGTGCAAGATAGATGCTTATTTTCTCATTCTTGAACAAAAATGAGTTCAACACCATTATCTCAGCTGTGTTTGGATTTGTTTTTGGAAAGCTTAAGTGATTTTATGCAAAGAACTATAGATATCACTATAGATGAAACATTTGTTCATCACTACACATCAAAAGATGAAAGAACAATCCAAACAGTAGAAGCACAGTGATTTTCTATCTCGGGAAAAAAATCAACAATGTTCACTTTGGCAGGAAAGATTATGGCATCAATTTTATAGAACTCAAAAAGGATCATGATTGATTATTTCCCAAAGGGCAAGATTATAACTGTGGAGCACTAAGTTAATTATTGAACCATTTGAAATAAAAAAATTATTGAAAAAAGACTGGATTTGGCGAATGAAAAGGTGCTCTTTCATAATGCACCAACTCACTCATCCTGAACTGCAACTGCCAAAATTGAAAAACTGGGCTTTGAATTGATTCTCCATGCATCATATTCTTTTAATTTGGCCTCCTCTCACTATCATCTATTTCCAAATTTAAAAAGTAAGTTCATATGTGTTGGAGTTTGGAAGTTGGAGATTCCTGAAATGCAAATCCACTATATACAAATGTATTTTATATTTTCAAAATTATATTTAATGATAAGATATGCAAACCTTTAAAAATTTTAAATAAAAAAAAACTTGTATCCAAATGCAAGTGCTCTTCAAGTTACAAATATAATGGATTTTTTTGTTCCATAACTCTAAATCTATTCTTACATTGAACCCAAAGTATCAAAAACACTGTATATTATATTGTATATTTTATTAATTTGATCAATTAAAAATTTCTTATATCAGAAATGAATACAAATATTTTAGATTACAATTCAAGGATTTTTGCGAAAACATTGCCATTTTGAAACATAATAATTACATGTTAAATAACAATATATACAGTCGATTCAACTTAATTGGGACATGTTGGGACTAATCTATTTTGGCCCAATTAAGTGGCTACCCCAATTAAACGAACTAATAATAAATTCTAAAATAAAATGCATAATACATACGTAAATAAGTAAGTAGAGTAAAAAAATAATAATTAAATACCTATTTAATGCTTTATTAAACCAAAACACAGAAAATATTTGTACTATAAATAGTGAAGAAAAAATAATAAAAACATGATAAATTTTACAATTTCATTTCTTGGAATCTTGGCATAGATTTAAAATTAAATAAAATCGACACTGTAAATGAATTTTGCTAGATACAGTACAGTATATAGTAATGGTAGCAAACTCTTAAGCAAACGCATACTTGCCAGATGCATAACAATAGATAACTGATTCACATCCATTGCCAAATATTATTATATGTAGAATGTTGACATACTTTCGAAAAATCCCTAAAATATGTCAAAATTGCTAAATTTCTTTTCTACTACTGTTTAAATTATGTATTAGTTTATTAGTTTGGTTTTCATTCTTTGAGATTTGGCCCAATTAAGCGGAATCAACTGTATTAAACAATTTTATATTAAAATTTGTTGATAAAGTTTTGTTTCTGTAATGTTGATAAATTTTTGTTATTGTAATGTTTAGAATTCTTATAGTTTTTAAAATTTTTTAAAATTTGAAAATAAAATGGTATTTGGATACACAAACGTCTGTAATTTAAGAAACATCTATAATTCAAAAATCATTATAAAAATTAACAATGACTTTTGTACCCTCTCTCTAAATTAATATTATGTTATAGTGCAAATTAAAAATTTCTAAATCACTTACTTGGGCAACTGTTTCATATGCCAAATAATGAAAAATTTCAATTGCTATTGCATTTGGTTTGATATCAGTTAAATTATCTTTCAGAAGCCAATCTCTAAATTTTGTAGATCGATATTTTCTAGCTGAAACATAAAAAACATTTTATTTTGAATTTTATTAAAATAAATTAAAGCAATTTTTTTATTTAATTTTTGCTTTTCATAAGCAAAACAAAAAAAATGTGAAATTAAATCTTAAGTTACAAACAGAACAAGCAATAATTGCTTGTTCTATTTGTAACTTATTTGCTGGATGTTACTGATGATGGCTTATTTAAGCCAAAAGATCTTTAGCAAATAATAAATATATCAATCTTTTGCTTGAATTTAAGCTGTTATTAAGATTTAATTTTGTATAAAAAGAAGCGAAAAGATGTGGAATTTTTTATTTGAAGTGAAAAAAAAAAATTTTTTTTTTTTTTTTTCACTTTAAATTCTTTAATATATTTCTTCCAATGATTCACTAATGACTGATTTCCTTAAGAGAACTTTTGTGGTTGAGTTTGAAGACATTTATATATTATTAAATTGACAAATGATATCCTTTTTGCACTGAACAATCAAGATATATTTTAGTTTATTTTAACAGAATTAACCAAGATTTTTCTATTATCTACAATATTTTTCAGTTTTAAACATTTTATAATTAATTGTATGAAAAATTGAAATTTTTACTTAAAATTTCAAGGTATCATTTAGCTCATCCTAAAATCAGAATAGCTTCAATATATTAGACTATAAAATTGATAAGAAGGATAAAAAACTCAAAATTTTAATCAAGCAGTTCAATTATAAGCAATCTTTGTTTACACATAATTTTAAAAAATATTTCAGCAACTGAAAAAATTTAGAAAAACCATTCTCAAAGTGTATTTTCAATAAACATAAAAAAAATTGATTTCCAAAAGCTGGATTAATAAAAATCAAGATTAAATTTTTAACTTGTTTTTCACTGTTTTTTTATCATTTTTTATTCTAATTCCTTGACATCTATACACATCAACAACAGTGTATGGGTTAAAAATCTGATAAAAATCTACTTTATCATCATCATTCGTAAAACACTATATTATACTGAAAGTTGAAATATATTTACATAATCAATAGGACTCCAAGAAAAGCTAATTACAGGCTACAAAAACTCTAAATCCACTACTGGAAGAATCAGTGCCGTAGCGAGGGTATGGCGAAGGTGGCGACGGCCATAGGCGTCGTTCGAAATAGGCGCCTAATCAAAGAGTTCATTACCATCGTCCACCTCACGTTATCCTATAACTGTTACAGATTTTTATTTATTGAAAACGTTGTAACAAAGTTTATTTATTTTTAATGTGACGACAAAATTTGCAAAAAAAATTTTTTTATGATAATGCATGAATAAATACTTGTGCATTCATTAAACTTGATGTGCACGCAGCAAGTAATAATGTGGTGATGGTATTATTTTTCGGAGTCATTCAAAAGTTATTTAATTTTTTTCTAGTTCAACATATCGTTGGGAAAAAATGACAAACTATTTAAAGATATCATTGGAAGGGCATAGCGATGCAAGATGGTGCTCAAAACCAAAAACAGTAACAGCAGTAAAGCTTCAAATTACTGAAGTATTGGCTTATTAAAAGTTATATCTGATGATTTATCTTTTGGAGATGGCGTTGCTACTGCTAGAATATAAACAAATTACATTCAAACATACAATTTTATATTTACTTTGAATATGTGGGAGATGATTTTAGCAAAGTTTAATCTGGTAAACAATCAATTGCAAGAAAAAACACAAGATATATATCGATCAGCTGAATTGATAAATGGACTTGTAATTATGTTTAACAAAATCAGAATTGAAGGATATAGTCCTATGTAGCCCAGAAGAACATCTTTGCCTGAAGAAATAGGTGAATGTACCTCTTTTTTTTTTTGTGAAAATGAAATTAAACATCTATTTTCCGAAGTGAATGATATAATTATTTTTCAACTGAATGTAGCAGGCCTGTTTGATTTTTTAATCGGAAAAAATATTGCAACATTTTCAACTGACGATATAAAGAAAAGTGCAAGTGATCTTTGTTCTCAATATAAAGCATTAGACAAATTTCAATTTTTCAATGAATTAAAATGCTTTAAATCACAGCCACAAGTGATATTCCCAGATTTAACATCATTATACCACAGGGAAATTTTAGAAGGAATTTTAAAATGGGATCTCTATGAATCGTATCCGTATTTAACCATGGCACTATGTATCATGCTCACGTTACCCGTCACTGTTGCTACTGGAGAACGAAGCTTTAGTAAATTAAAAATTATTTAAGGTCAACGATGACTGAAAATCGATTGACCAATTTAGCAATACTATCAATTGAAAACGATATCTTTTTAGAAATTGATTTTCAAGAAGTAATAAATAATTTTGCAAAACTCAAAATATGAAAGGTGAAGCTTCTGTAATAGTTTGTTTTGTAAAATTTTGTGTGTAAAATAATATTTGCTGAATCTGTATCTGACAATTTTCATAATTTATATGTTATAGCCCGATTTCTCCTTCACATATGTTAAATAAATAATTAATAAAGAACAAAGTACAAAAAATTTTGCTGAATTACCTTTTATTATTCCTTACAAAGGCACCTTTTATATTGAGCCATAGGCACTTAGAGCAGTAGCTATGGCACTGTGAAGAATCATTAGTGTTGTGCATTCATTAGAATAGGAGATTTTTGTTAAATTCATGCTTATGCAATATTAATGATGATACAAATTTTTTTCATTTATAAACAAATAATAAAGTCTAGGAATACTGCAATAAAGTATTTTGTAAAATTCAAAGTACTACATTGATGCATATATGCAGAGCATACCACAGACTGATATACTCTGCATGCATCATCAAATGCCCCAAATGTAAATAAAATTCAGAGAAAAATTCTTTTCCATGTAATAAGCTTCATTTCTGTATGTGACAATCATTATTAAATAATAATAATAATAATAATAATAATAATAATAATAATAATAATAATAAGAAAATTAAACAAACATTATCAAAACTATAACACCAACAGATTAAATAACAATCTCAAAACACATCTAAATGGGAAAACACTGAAAGCCATCAACACATTTGCCATACCTATACTAACTTACTCCTTTGGAGTGATACAGTGGACACAGACAGAACTTGAATCACTCCAAAGAAAAACATGAACAACACTTACAAAATACCAATACCATCACCC
>AYEL01092066.1:0-13255 GCA_000484575.1 Olivierus martensii | reverse complement strand
TAGAAATAAATAATCGAAAATTCTTTTAGAAAATAAAGTTGTTTTTTTTATTTAAAAAAAATTTAACTTAAAACGTCATTATATAGTTATATCAAAACAAATTCTCGCATTTATTTATTTTAAAAAATAAAACTTGTTAAAAGTAAAAGATTGTTGATGTCTTTTCCATTTCATGAATTAAACAAAAATTATATAAAGTGATCACTAAACAAATCAAATTATAAATAAAATGCATGCATTTTATTTAGTTTAATATAACTACATTACTAAACAGCGTTTATATATGTAAAGATTTGACAGTCAATAATTTGAGTTTAAATACATAAAAAGAAACCTTCAAATTGTTTTGAAATTCATTAAAAATTCTTATTATTTTTAAACTTACAGATAAACAATTTAAATTTTTATGAGGGACAGATTTGGCTCTTCCGTCTCAAAAGTTTGCCGACCCCTGCTGTAGAGTGTAAAGCCGAAGCGTTTTCACCCGAACAATCCGACCAACACTAAACACATATTTCAGTTAAAAATGAGATTAGTTAGTTGATTTGAATTAAGCTACCGAATCACACGCAAGATATATTTGGCGGCGGCTATTTTTAGCCATAGTTTATCATGGGCTGGTCCATGATAGGCCAACCAAAACGTTGAATGATGAGATTCAACAGACCGATCTCGGAATCCTGAAAACATGGTGGGATGGCCGCATGGTAAGCGAATACTTTATCATGCAGCCATTGGCCAACGTTAAAAATAAAGAACCCCTAAAATTCGAACGTTTTGCGATATTTGATTATTTAGAATTTTGCTCTTTATTGTGAAATTTAAATAAAAAATTCGACTAGTAAGATTTAAGAAATAAATAGTTGAATAAATTCGTGAAAATTAAAAGTAGTAGTTTGCTGTGCTGTTTATTATAATAAATATGCTGCTTAACGTTGAATAAATAAACATTTTAAATAAATTAAACAGATTATTAAAATTTCTATAAAAATGCTTAAATATAACAATTAAAAAAAAATATATATTTTAAACTCTAAGTAGACAGAGTGAAAAAAATTATCAACATTCCACAAGAGCGATGGAAGAAAAGTTAAGGAAACTACAAATCAAAAGAAAAAACTTTTTTTTCACTTTTTTTATTTATAGTTTTAGTTCAAAAATTTACTCTTATATTTAAGATCACCAGATGGCGATTTAAGATTTTCATCAAAAATCGTCTGCTTAGAATACCGTCATGTTGTAAGTTTTAAAATACTGTATTACTTATTTTCGTTATTTAAATACAAAATTTATATCATTGTTTTATAAGCATTTCTGAATATTTTTATATTATCTTATAGACTATAGGAATAAAAGCATATTTTCGGCCGGATGTTCGCGTG
Organism: Olivierus martensii; assembly: GCA_000484575.1. NCBI lineage: Eukaryota > Metazoa > Arthropoda > Arachnida > Scorpiones > Buthidae > Olivierus > Olivierus martensii. The sequence goes on along the minus strand of AYEL01092066.1, from coordinate 11,873 downwards.
ATTAAGTTGTTTCCTTGTTCTTATTCCCTTGGGGGTCCGTGTTCGATTCCTCCAAATTTCGCGAGAGATCCGAGCCCAGCCTATTGAATACCATTCTTCAACTCATCGGTTAATACCTCTCATTATTGACCAACCCATGATGGGAACTAACTGCCAAATATATCCTATTTGTAATTTGGCAGCATAATTCAAAATAATTTAATCTGAAATATAGTATATGGAAAGCAAAAAGATAATTTTGCGTAGACTATTTGTATTATGGAACAATTTTAAAATTGAAGAGAGAAATCAAGGGAGAGTAACGTTTGATATTTCTAATTATAGCATGCAATAAAAATTACAAAAATTTATATATATATATATATATATATGATATTTTGTTTATAGAGGGCAGAATTATTAATTCGCTTGGAGTCGATACTTTTCAATTTCTTTGCGTTTCATCACTACAATTTACGTAACTAACAATAATCTATTCGAGAATTCTCGGACTAGTTCTAACAGTGACGTAATTCTACTTGACTATATAGTTTGAACCATGCATGGTTTGAACAGGGCTCATTCCCATCTCTGCAGATAATACAATATTTACTCGTGTATACGGTTCCATACGAAGATGATGACCATACTATATTATTATTCAATTCTATTTTAATCGGAAATAGTATAATTTATAAAATTCAATTTATATCTTTATTAATTTACCATATTGATTTAATAAATTAATTAATAAAAGATAAAAAATCATATTTTCTGTATATCTATATTAATCTACATTTTCTATATGATTTAATATATTTATTATATTCTAAGATTTATATCATCATAATTTATCGAATAATTAAAAGTATTATAGCATTTTTAGTGCGAAATAATAATAATAGTCTCTTTATTAGTTATATCATTTCAATATTTAAAAATAATAATAATATATTTAAACTCAACGTACAGTTTTATTTATTTATTTTTATCTATCGAATTGAATATAATGTAGAGTTTAAAATTAATATGCGTTTTACATGAATTGTAAGCAAATTGTTATTAATTGCTATTAAAAAGATTATAAATTAATACTTAATATAAATGTATGTATAAATATAACCGGAAAATATTTTTCAATTATAATTATTTTTAAAAAATAAAATCTTAATGTATCAATAAAAATACAAAATAATGCTATTTTCTTTATAGTGTTTAATAAATATTTAATATCGTCAAACGACATTTAATTTTTTTCTAATATAAATATTTTATAGTAAGTTTATTATTTTATTAGATAATTTTTATTTTTCCTCAATCCATATATAATTCAACACAAGTATATAATAACTAAATATGAATAACATATTTTATATATAAAAATATTAATTATGGGAAGTTTATAAATTCTCGTATTAATATTTGAATAAAATGGATAAAAAAAAAGATGTAATATTTTAACCTTTCGCTATAGGTAATATTATTGTATACAGTACTTATATACTATTGACAACATATGTTACTTAAATCGCCGTAGTTCTTCCTCTTAAAATTTTTAAACTTTTAATATAAACAATAAATAAATATATTGTTTATTGTTAAAAGCAAACTTAAAAACGTTATAAAACTGTATTCTTTTCTAATTATAATAATTATAAATAAAGTCTTGATAGAGTTTATAACTAAAGATTAAGATTACACTAATATAAAAATGAGTGGCGCTGTTGTCGTATTGCTCTTGTAAATCCTTGCAGAAAATTTTTAATCTTGTTGAATAAGGAATTAAAAATATAAATTAAAAATTAATCGCAAACAAAATGAGTATAATTTATAATTATATCTTATATGTGTATATATGCAAAATAAAAAGTAATGCAAAATAAAGAAAAATATTTATCGAATTTGTTTGAGGTAAGGAAAAGTTCGTGTTGTTTTTATTGACAGTTTTTGACAACTCGAGTATTATTTATAATTAAAAATTAATCGCAAACAAAATGAGTATAATTTATAATTATATCTTATATGTGTACATATGCAAAATAAAAAGTAATGCAAAATAAAGAAAAATATTTATCGGATTTGTTTGAGGTAAGGAAAAGTTCGTGTTGTTTTTATTGACAGTTGTTGACAACTCGAGTATTATTTATTTATAACGGTATATTTTTATATACATATATATTATTGTAATATAACTACATTACTAAACAGCGTTTTCCTTACCCAAAATGAAATCAACCGTATCATTTTTATTTTCAGTTAAAATTCTTTAATTAAATACTGTATATTTTTAAGATTAATGGAAAGATTTTCAAAAAAACTTATTTCGTAAAATTAGAAATAAATAATCGAAAATTCTTTTAGAAAATAAAGTTGTTTTTTTTATTTAAAAAAAAATTTAACTTAAAACATCATTATATAGTTATATCAAAACAAATTCTCGCATTTATTTATTTTAAAAAATAAAACTTGTTAAAAGTAAAAGATTGTTGATGTCTTTTCCATTTCATGAATTAAACAAAAATTATATAAAGTGATCACTAAACAAATCAAATTATAAATAAAATGCATGCATTTTATTTAGTTTAATATAAATACATTAATATAAGATTTAGTTTAATATAACTACATTACTAAACAGCGTTTATATATGTAAAGATTTGACAGTCAATAATTTGAGTTTAAATACATAAAAAAAACCTTCAAATTGTTTTGAAATTCATTAAAAATTCTTATTATTTTTAAACTTACAGATAAACAAAACTCGTAAAAAAATTAATGTATTCTTTGATTTCTTTCTTACAGTAATAATTATTAACAACAATAATTATTGTTAGCAATAATTTTTATTAACAATAATTATTAATAAAAACATTGTATAAAAAGAATTCAGAATTATTGTAAAAAAATAAAACATTATTGTTTAATTATTGTTATTTTTTAATTGAAAAAGTTTTATAACAATACTATATTTCAAAAAAATTGAAAACAGACAAAACTATTTTGCATTGATGCTAAAGCCCATCTTTGCATTTTGATAGCTTATTAAAACTGAAACTAAAAATTTTAATTTGAAACAAACTTCATTTAATTCAGTGTTAAATAAAACAGTAAATATTTTAAAGAATTATATTTTATATATATAAAATAGATAATTGCTGGCATCTTCACTAAATATCTGAGAGTATAAGCTACTTAGCATTATATTTCATTTTAATCAAATCAGGAGATCTCTATCATAAAGCCTACAAGCTAGATATGATTCATGACATAAGCTTTCTAGTCCAGAAAAGATAGAAATAAACAACCATTAGATGATATATAAATTTCAAATTATACATATAGCAATATCTCAGAATATCAATAATGGACAATAGAAAGCATTCAGATTGCTATCCAGAAATATGAATAATTCCAAAAATGGTTACTAAAGTATTATAAGGAACTCTATAATATCTAATAGGTTTCAATTATTATTTTATATATGAATAATTCCAAAAATGGTTACTAAAGTATTATAAGGAACTCTATAATATCTAATAGTATAAAATAATAATTGAAACCTATTTATTTTGAGATTTTCATCAATTAATATTTATATAAACTCCAAAAAGCATAATCATTACATACAACGATGAAAAAGTTCTTGTCATAATTATGCTATAAAGAGGAATTATGATGCATTTAAATTTTTATTTGTTCAGTAATAATTGAAATAAAGATTTCTTTTTAAAAATTACATCATTGTGCCTTATTTTCAAAAAACTATTGCTATATTAATGATTACAATAATTATAAGCACTAAAATTGAAGTACAGTATTTTCATAAATATAAAAAATTCTATAATGTGCAAATTAGATGCATCAACAATTAAAATAAGACTTATTATAATTTCTTAGTTATTTTTGAACTGTTATATTAGTTTCTCCTTTCATCTAAAATTATTAAAATTACTATGGATTTTTAAGGCTGATATAGACTGATGAGTCATTGCAAAATAGGATAGAATTAGTTATGTTTAGTGAAAATAGGTCACATAGTTAATTATGGCCTTTTAAGGCTGATATAGACTGATGAGTCATTGCAAAATAGGATAGAATTAGTTGTGTTTAGTGAAAATAGGTCACATAGTTAATAATTGTTTTTAGTTTTTGTCTTCCTATTTTTCTTATTTTTGCAACTTAACATGTGTGTCTGTGACTTTTCTTTAAAGTACATATTCTTTCATGCTTTAAAATAAATTTTTTTCTAATATCATACTGAGTAAGTTATTTTGAATTCCATATCTAAAACTCCATTCCAGTCATTATGACCATTTTATTTTATATTCATTTTTTGATATTATATTGGGAACTAAATATTTTTATGATATAGTAAATTACACTTTTAGTTTTTGTTTGTGTTTAGTACATATTCTTCTTCTCTAAGAAGTTGTACATGACAAGTGTTTATAAAAGAGCAAGCTTTGGTATATTTGAAAGAATTGGAGAATCTTCCAGAAGGAAATTCTGAAAACAATTCTAATTCAACTTCATTAAATTTGGATATTTCCCTCAAGTAATAAACAGAATCAGTGATAATGACAACATACAGGTATCTCTCCTATAACACTGTATAGGTTCTTGAAAAGCACCATGTTATACGAGACCTGGAGCCAATATAAAAAGGAGAGTTATGCTTCAACCAATTAAAAACAAATAACTTTCTTTAATTCTCCACATAAAACAAAACCAATTAAAAACAAATAACTTTATTTAATTCCACATAAGAAATCTAATTTTTATTTAAGAATATTAATAACATGAAACATAAAGAAAGAAAAAATATATACAAGCTACATAACTTTCATTTAATAATTATATTTTCCTTACCGCAGTTCAGTTAAAACAAGAATGTTTTTTTTTTTAACAATATCAACTTTGCTTTCTGAACTTTTTCTGCATTTAAAGTTTGTGTATCTTCAACCTGCTACAACTCACTAGAAATCAATTGTTCCTTAACATATACCCAAAAAAATTTATGAATAAAAAAGTTTTTCTTCTCTTTCACATTCCTCTATTGAAGAATAAAAACTTATTTTTATCCAAGAACTGAATGTTTGGAATACAAAATACTCAATTTCAAATCAAAATTGAAAATAGATTGCATATTGTCCCTTTCATGGCAAACTAGCCAATTGCATTTATGACTAATTTTAACAAAGTATTTCTCAATGATTACATTTGTATTGTATGTCCCTAATATGGATTTACAAAAATTAATGAAAATATTTTATGTTATGAGAGAGTAATGTAATTTTCTAAATGTGTTAAGTAAAAACTATATTGTAGAATTTTAGTACCATGTTATATGAGGGTTTCTGCAATTTTCAAATTGTGTTAGAGTGAAACTGTGTTGTAGGAAGTCGTGTTATAGGAGGGATACCAGTATTTGAAGAAAATGATTGTGTGCAACCTCTTACCAGAAATGAAAATGTAGATGAAATTCCTTTTACGTCAAGAAGGAACTTCAAATGCTGTTCAACAAGTAAAAAATATTTCAAAACACCAATAGCAAGGAATGATTTTGATTGTAGATATTATTTGCAAGTCAAAAACTGAAACCAAGTGGATAATAGTTGTTGCTAATAGTACCCTCCAGGAAGAAAAGTACAGTGGGTGATCGGTTAACGAACAGTTCGATAACGAACACTTTTTCGGAAGATTTTTATGTTCAGTTAACGAACACTTGAAAGATTTTTATGTTCGGTAACGAACACTTCACAGAACAAACTGTGAGACCCACGGACTGACCAAAGAACACTTCACAGAACAAACTGTGGGACCTGCGGACTGACCGAATGACCGATGAGCTGGATGGCTGCATGGTAAAGCTGTGGCTTATCATTCTGGAGGATAAGGGGGTCCCACTCCTCCAATTTTTTATGAGAGATTTGGGGCCAGACCGTTGAAACCCATCTTTCAATCTTCTGGTTGACCCAATCATAGGTGCAGTTCAGCTGTGATGATGGCGGTTCTATAAGTGGCCGCCGCCAGATAAAAATATTGCATGAGACCGTGTTATGGCGGGCTCTATAAGTGGCCGCTGCCAAATAAAAATATTCCATGAGGATATTTTGCTCTATAAGTGGCCACCGCAGTTAAAATATTCCATGAGGATATTTTGGCTTAACTAATCTAACGGAATGACAGACTTGACTTTGCAGCTGTGGCTTATCATTCTGGAGGATAAGGGGGTCCCACTCCTCCAATTTTTTATGAGAGATCTGGGGCCAGACCATTGAAACCCATCTTTCAATCTTCTGGTTGACCCAATAATAGGTGCTGTTCAGCTGTGATGATGGCGGTTCTATAAGTGGCCGCCGCCAGATAAAAATATTGCATGAGACCGTGTTATGGCGGGCTCTATAAGTGGCCGCTGCCAAATAAAAATATTCCATGAGGATATTTTGTTATCATGGGTGTTGGTCAGCCTGTGATGATGGTGGCTCTATAAGTAGCCATCATGGGTGTTGGTCAGCCTGTGATGATGGTGGCTCTATAAGTGACCACTCGCCAGATAAAAATATTCCATGAGGATATTTCGGCTTAACTAATCTAACGGAGTGACAGACTTGACTTTGCACGTTCGTGGCACAGCCTATGGGTAAGGATGGGAGAACAGTTGTTTTTCCCGATTAAAATGAACTTGGAGACAACTTAAAACAAATCAAAGATTTATTAAAGAAGATAAGAGAGAGATTTTACAATTTTTTGGTCCAAATCCTATACTAATCAGCCATATTTTTTGGTGTTAGAATGGCATCCATACCAGGTTAAGATCAATAGACTTGGGGATCTCTAACATGACAATGCTATTAATCACTTCTGAAAACTTCTGAAGGAGAGATAAAAGCAATCGATATTGAGCAGGATTCTTTATCGGAAAATAAACATATAGATGAAAATGCAAGAATATGTATGTCTTTATAATCCTGAAGAAGAGAGAAAAGCAATCGACATTGGACAGATTTTTTATTATCCTGAAGGAGAGAGAAAAGCAATCAATATTGGTCAGATTCTTTATCAGAGAGAAAAGCAATCGATATTGGGCAGGTTCTTTATCGGAAAATAAACCTATATAGATGAAAATGCAAGACTATGTATGTATATATTATTGTTATTACATAAAATGAAAATTCATGACTATGTATGTATATATTATTGTTATTACATATAAATAAACGTAGTAAGAAATTACATAATCTTTAACGGAAAATAAACATAATAGATGAAAATGCAAGACTATGTATATATATTATTGTTATTACATATAAATAAATGTAGTAAGAAATTATATAAATTTTTATTTATATTATTGTTATTACATATAAATAAACATAGTAAGAAATTATATAATTGTTTTATTATGTTTTTTTGGGTCTCCGGAACAAATTAATCAAATTCCCATTAAATCCTATGGTAAATTGATGATTGGTTAACGAACAATTTGGATAACGAACATTTTCTTGGAACAGATTATGTTCGTTAACTGATCACCCACTGTACAATGCAACATTCTTGGAGATAAACCTAGTGTTACTTACTATGCAACACAATAGATGAACATAAATAAAATAAGTATGGTAGTTTCTGGAAATTATTCATTGACAACTCTATTTTGAAGCTTATAAAGAATTGCACAGAAATAGAAGCTAGATGAAAATTGGAAAATGATGATTGGATGCATTCATTGCAATTCTTTATGCACAAAGTGCACATGGAGCTAAAAATTTAGAAGTGGATAGCCCATAGTCCAATTCATGGGACCCACCAGTTTTTAAACAGACAATGTCACAAAATAGATTCTGAGAAATTATAAAATACCTCAGATTTGACATCAAATCAACCAGAAAGAGTATTATTCTGGTAAAATATATATATGAGAAAATATTTCAGTGGATGAACAACTGTTTCCATCAAAGGCTAGATATAGGTTTATGGAATATATAGTGAACAAACAGATAAATTTGGGCCAAAATTCTGGTTTACAGTTGATACAAAAGCAAAGTATCTGTTCAATTGATTTCCCTATTTAGGAAAGGATGACAGAAAACCTAGTGAGAAAAGAAAGGATGACAGAAAACCTATACTCTGAGCATGTAGATCTAAAGCTAGTAGAACCATATTGATTGGGCCAAAATTCTGGTTTACAGTTGATACAAAAGCAAAGTATCTGTTCAATTGATTTCTCTATTTAGGAAAGGATGACAGAAAACCTAGTGATTACACTCTGAGCATGTAGATCTAAAGCTAGTAGAACCATATTCAAAAGGGAAGGAACATTACAACTAACAATTTTTTCATTAGTTTAAAACTAGTAGATAAATTGTCAAACATAAATATGACAATTGTTGGGATAACGAATAGGTCAAGAAATTGTTGATTTTATAAAAAAAAAATAGAAAAAGTTGCTGTATAAAACTGTATTATTAAAAAGTCAAGACAATAAATATATGTTCACTGTTTACCAAGGAAAAGTCAATATGAATGTACTTCTTCTAAGTATACTATATACATCAATTTCAGTTTAGAGTGAAAATAAAATGAAACTAAAAACTGTATTGTACAACAACAATTTCAGATATGACATTGATGTTGTATACCAAATGGTGAAAAATATTCAATGAAGACAGGATCATGAAGATGGTCTGTTCACATTTTACAACATACTTGATCTTAATGATACTAACTTTAAAAAACTTAAAAAAGCTTGAATTAATACTTGATCTTGCAGCAATAAATGTTTATTTATTGTACAAAGAATAATCAGAAGGAAAATAAAGTGAAGGACTTCATTTTGAAATTAGTTGAAGAACTAGCAATTGAGTATATCAAAGCCAGAGAAGAAAAAATAAGCTAGTACAAGTAAACAGGATACATTACTGCAACCAAGTATGACAACATCCAAAAAAGATGCATGCTGTGAAAAAAAATCTGTATTATATGAAAAATGTAAAAGGTATTTCTGTAGAAAATGCAGCCAAAAAATTGTCTACTGCAATGAACCTGCTGTATAGCTATATTAGATCCCCCAAGGTCTCACACTTCATTTGCTGGACAAATCATTTATTTTTCATTTTTTTTGATGTATAATCTAAATACTTTCATTCTTTTGAATTTGTATGCACTTTATTATATATCCACATAGTTAATTTACATTTTGTTAGTGCACTATTGCTAATCTGCATGTTAAAAACATGCTTCTTTAGAAAATTTGTTTATCTTTACGCACACTAATTTTGATAGTGTCTCATTGTTCAGTGTGTTCCGGCTGTCTGTCTTGATTCTTTTAATGACAGAAAAAACCCTTTCTGAATCAGCATTTGAATGGGGTAGTGTCAATATTAATATAGCAATCCTACTGAGATTTTTGAATTGTAGATTCCCAAATGGCTTCAATTGTTTTGAAAGTAAGAACCATAGCAAATCCATCTTTAGTACATCTATAGTTTCAGAATCACATTTGATGCTCATTTCAATATCGTACGGAAGTGTCACGATTTTATAGTTAATAAATTCATCATATACTGCCTACTGACGTCAATGTTAAACTGTATAAGTATAATGTTTACTAAATATTTTATCAAATTTATCACCAATAACAAAAACAAAACAGCCTAAAAGTGTGACATTTGACAGTCGCAAGTGGGACAGTGGGATTCTTCAAGAAATGTGGGACTGTACTGCGAATCGCGTGACACTTGGAGGGTCTACTATATTAATATGCTATAATGCTAATTTATGTCAATAAATTTAAGCAAATACATATTTAAATTAGTTATATCTAAAAATTATTGAAATAAATAGTAGAAATTTATTGTATTTTATACCAATCAATATGACTGATATTGGCAATTTTAAGTAGTTCTAATATTAACACAAACCAATTAGTCAAAAAGCTTAGTCTTCTATGTCATTCAGAGTTGTTCGATTTTTTGCTAATTGTCTGTGGTCAGCCTGAAAAGTTGGAGATTCCAGTGTTAGATTATAGTTCAAGTCTGTCAGTTTTGAAATCACCATCATCATATCTGTAGGTGCAGATTAAAATCAAATTCTTCAATCATAGTAGTAGTAGTAGTAGTAGTAGTAGTAGTAGTAAAATAGGGAGGAGCCTATCCAGCCCAAGCACTGCAACCAACAGTGGTTTATTGTGCACCCCCAATCAAATCATCCAAGAAGAAGGCTTGTCTTAAGAACAAATACAGTATTTTCTTCAATGGGACAGAAGCAAGATCCTCGGGAACAAGAACTTGTAGATGTAAATTCTATAGCTTTCCTTCCTTCCCTCTTTTGTATTTCCTTTTATTAGATCCTCCAATTCCAAAATTGTTTCATCATTTAATTTTATTTGAATCTGAATTTTTACCAGATTGAATCATCATTGCTCTGTCTAAGATGTTTCAACCTGTTGTTCCATTATTGAAACTGATTTGAATTGCAGAATTGAGCATTTGTCTACAAAAGCTATTGTTAGTCAATTTATATATTGGCAATTGTATTTGCGTTACAATTATATATACATACAATTAACAATATATAATCAATGTTTACAATGTATAATCTCTCCTCAGTGTTATACCAAAGACATAATAATACAATAAATTATAAAGAAATATGACAAAAGACAATAATTGATCTGCAAGCTAAATACTAATCTATATAATAAAAACCTTGGGTCTGTTCCTTTCTGCGATCTCATTGGTTACAATAATCACATGATAGTTTACTACATTGTTCAGTTACCAAACGGCTAAATAGTCTCATTTAGTCATGTGGCATTATGATCCAATTAGACTGCTGGTGGCTATTAGATGTCTAATAGACACCATGTGCTATTAGAGATGTCTTGTCTTGTCTTTTATATATATATATACAGTGAAAACTGAGTTCATGACCATCTGTGCAAGAAGACTAACTACACTTGCAAGTGCTGCTTTAATCTTAAACTGTGTTTGCATGTGTATGTGTGATTGTCATGACTGATTCGTGTGTGTGTGTGTGTGTGAACATAAGCATGCGCGTAGATGAGTGGATGCGTTCATATAGTCATGTACGCAGAGACGCGAGAATAAAATATAATCAAATATTATAATATTCACATGATATGATGAATTATCTAATTTGGGACATTTTCCGGGACATATATTATACGGGACACGGGGCTTTAACCCGGGACTGTCCCGGAAAATCCGGGACGAATGGTCACCCTAATAATAGTCTAAAGTAGTGGTGGGCAAACTTTTCTGACCGCGGGCCGCATGGACTTCTGTAAGGTCTCTAGCCGGCCGCATGTAAAAATTATGTTTTTACTTTGATACGTGTGGTATTCAAGTAGTGGTGGGCAAACTTTTCTGACCGCGGGCCACACGGACTTCTGTAAGGTCTCTAGCCGGCCGCATGTAAAAATAGTTTTTATTTTGATACATGAGGTATTCGTAATATAGGAAAATACTGCGATTATACCAAAAACCAACGTTCCGTTTTCAACGAATTTTCCCGACCGCTTCCTATCACTATCATTGCCTAAAAATCCGTTGCCCCAATAGGTTATATACGCCCATTTCTGTTTTTACACGAACTTCTTTTGCACGATTTTGATTTAACACGAATTAGAAAAAAATTTAATTCTATTTTTACACGACTTATTTTGATTTAACACGATCGACCCAAATTCTAAGATGAAAATTTTGCTTTACTTTTATTTTTATAACTGCATCATTGGAGACGACGAATTAATTTGTCAGAGGAACTGTGCATTTTCCAAGATATACGGTTATTTTTGAAGTAAACCGTTATTAATGAATCATACATTTTCATTTTTCAGCATTTATTCGGAAGGATATTTATAATAAATA
>AYEL01092065.1:0-13274 GCA_000484575.1 Olivierus martensii | reverse complement strand
TCATCTTAATTATCGTTTTGAACGAACTTGGTTCATTCGATTACTTCAGAAATCGTTTTCAATAATCGACATTTACTATTAATATAATAAAATTATGAAAATTAATGATTTACAACTAGCCTTTTATTTATCACTTTTTTTAAAATAGGATAAACCATAGTTTAGTTAAATGAAAGAATGTAGATAGCATTAAATTTTAATATGAAATTATACTATTTCAAATTTTTATATACAGCAATACCTCGCATAGTCCGGTTTCAAATAGTCCGAGCTTCACTATAGTCCGGATTGTAATTGTTAATAAAAAATTTTTAATTCACTTTATTTTTTTAGAATAAATACAAAATGTAAGTGTACTTACTACTTAATAATTATATATGATAATATGATAATACTTAATACCTAATAATTATATAATATATAATTATTAAGTATTATAAGAATATATATTCGAGCATATATATATAATTATTATCATATTATCATAATATGATGATAATTATATATATGCTCGAATAGCCACTATTTGACGAGCTAAGTATTAAGTATTATAAGAATATATATTCGAGCATATATATAATTATTATCATATTATCATAATATGATGATAATTATATATATGCTCGAATAGCCACTATTTGACGAGCTAAGAAATGCAGGCGGCTGCTCCAATGTTTAAATTTATCTTAACGTTTGTTAAGATAAATTCAATTCGATGGTACAGAGAGATGTACGAAGAACGGAAACAAAAGAAACTCGTGCAGATGTCAATTTTGAGTTTTTTTTTTTTTTAATAAAAGAGATCTTTGAGTTAAAATTTTTTGTTCATTTATTATACAATAAAACTTTAAATTCATTCATCTTGTTTTTATTAATCATTAATTTTTCATGAAATGCGCCTTTTCAAGTAGATAATAACTCGTGAGCAACCAAAACGGTGTTGCCGATTGGCCACCGCCAGCCATTTCTCGTCTCTTGTTGAATTGTTCAGTCTTGCGCAAAGGGCCGCTCTGCGTTTGGAATGGCACTGAACGACCGATTTGGAGAAAGTGAATGCGTTTACCTGCCGAGCGAGCCTCTATCTATTCGTCTTTATGGGCTTGAACATACTTTCTGCCTCTTTCTACAGTCTATTATATATCTTTCCGATCTTCGGATCCACTTTCTGTCCCCTTCTGTCTATTATAAATCTTTATAAAAGATTTTAATGTTTAATGCGTAAAGAAATAATTATTAATGTAAGAATTTACAATTTAAAAAAAACATATGAGCAAATCGAAAATTTCCCGGAACCAATTATAATTTTTCCCATAGATTACGTATCTCGAACAATCCGATTTCAATTAGTCCGGTAAGAAAGAAGAACCAATTAACCGGACTATGCGAGATATTGCTGTATAAATTTATGAAATGAATTGTTAATTGAATTTTGTTTTTTAATTTAAAAATTTGAATGACATATTTTAAAAATGATGATAATGATTTCAGATTATGGAGGACAACAAACAACGGAAGAAAAAGAAGAGAAGAATATTTATGCAGGTATTAAAAATGATAACTTGAAAACTCATTCAGAATTAATATTAGAATAATTCTGAATGGTTTTAAATGATTTGATATTTGTAATAAATAAATCTCTATAAGTTCACTTCCGATGTAGAATTTACATAGAATGGTCTTTCAAAAAGTAAATAATACAATAATTCATAAATACTATTATTTATATTAATTAAAATAATAATATAAAAAATCATTTAATATAATTTACAATAATGTAACTACGATATGAGGAAAAACATCATATTTGGAACACATCTCTTTAGCTCTTCAGGTTAGTTTTTTTTTATTCCTGAAGAATGATATTATATGATCCTACCTTGTGGCGTTATAGAAGATCATTAGTGATCAATAAAAATTTAATAAAAATTGAATTTAGAAAGTTCTATAGTTTATCATCAAGTTAAACTCTTTTAACAATCACGAATAAAAATATAAAATAGATATTATAGATGATATTATAATTAAATCTCAATATGTTTATGACTGATTACATATGTAATGCATTCTTTATAGGGTTTGTTAAGAGTGAATTTCTGCTTATAATGATTATTTAATTAATTTTAATTAATTTCTATAACTCTAAATTCAAATTTAAAAAAATAAATGAAATTTTAATATATTTTATAAACTTTACACTTTTAATTTTATAGCAATCTTGATCAAATGTATAAAACCAGTAGCTCCCGAATATGGTGAAAGCTTTTGTAAATATGATACTGTGAGTATGTAAGTATTCGTTTTACAGTTATTATGCTTTATTTGATACCATCAGAAAATACTGAACTAAAAATATATTATTTAATTTATAGGAATTGCACAGGTTCGTGTAGAACAGGTTACTATTTTCCAAATGGGAAAAGAGAAATGATTCTTCAGTGTAGAAGAGAAAATGGAGTTTGGTTCCCTCAAAGGCAATTTCCTGCATGCTCACAATTTGGTATGTAAAAAGTAATTTCTACCGTATTCTATATACCTGTTTAAAACTTTATTTTAGCATATTTCATAACTAAGACACAATTACATCTGTATATATAATTTTTCGGTCGGTTGGCCGCTTGGTAAAGACTCTGTCTTCTACCTGGTTGAAGAGATCGCTTCTATATCTAGTCCTTGAAAATATTTCAAAGGCTGGGTATGGAAACACTTTTTAAATTTTTTCAAAGAATCCGTTCGTTAAGCCTATTCTTCACAAACCGATTGATCCTACCGTAGATACGAGCGGCTCGACTATTGGCTATTGAATAAGCTCTGCGATTCGTATTTTATCAGATATAAAAGCGCGTAAAATTAAAAGAAAGATGAATTTAAATTAATTTGTTTCTCTTCTTCCATTTATAATATCAAAAATTTTTGAAGTTTTCAAATTTTATTTTCTTTACTTACTAGTTCATAAATTTTAGATTTTACTACCTGTTTACCTATAATTATTATTTAAAGCAAAATTCTCACATAATGGTTGATAGTGACTAACAGTTATAACTTAGCATCAGAAAAGTATTTCAAAACATAATAAACGAATATTAACTGTTAATTAGTAAATTAAGTTAATAAGTCAGACATATTTTTTGAATTGTAATAATTCTTAAAAAATGATTTAAGAAATGGTAAAATCAAAGTAGAAAATTCTTGTTATAAGCTATTTAATTTGTAACGAATTTATTTAAAATTAATACAATATATGTGCGCTGTATAGCCTATTAAAGTAATATAAATATCGAAATTTATTTATATATTAAATATTTCTTTAGACAGATGAAATCAATAATTTTTATTAATATAAACATGGTTTTTTTCAGATAATGAGAAATTTACTGACACCACATCTCAACAGCAACAACAACATTTAGATAATCAATTGGCAGGTATTTAAAATATGTTTAAATTGCTTATTTGTGATTTTATATGAAATTTTTTTGTAGAAATCAACCAAATATTTAAAATAGATTTGTAGTAGATAGATGACTCCATAAATGTCACTAGGATTTAGTCATAAAAAGTTATTTAAGAATTTCAATATGTTTTTGAATATCTTCTTTCTTTTTAAAAGTTTTTCAAAGATTATATTTATGACAAAGTTTAAAAAATTTTCGAGGATGGCATAAATCATGAATATCTTCTTTCTTTTTAAAAGTTTTTCAAAGATTATATTTATGACAAAGTTTAAAAGTTTTTCGAGGATGGCATAAATCGTATTAACTATAGGAATGGTTAATAGAAAATGATTAATATGATTAGAAAGGCTTAATAAATTATTGTTAAAAATTGTAGGAATATGAATTGGAAGAATGATTTTTGGCTGATGATATTAATCATTCTTTGATTATATTTTTATCTATTAATATTATGAATCTTCGAATCATTAAAAGGACAAAGTTCCTGTTATAAAATATTGTGTCCTTTATGTGGAATATTAATATGAATTGGAAGAATGATTTTTGGCTGATGATATTAATCATTCTTTGATTATATTTCTATCTATTAATATTATGAATCTTCGAATCATTAAAAATACAAAGTTCCTGTTATAAAATATTGTATCCTTTATGTGGAATACTGTGTTCATATGAATTTTTATGAGCAGCCAAATGAAAATGATATATTTATTAGCCATAAATAATTGATAAATGAAAATTTCAATTTTTCATATAGTCTATAACAAATTTTCAAAGATTAGAAATGTCAGAACAATGAATTTAATGTTTCTATTGCATCAATCAATTACATAACTGGATACAATAGAACCATGTACTATGGTTGTAGCAATATCTTTTCTGATATAGAAAATGGTTAATATCTTTGCGATCTTTTTATTTAATTTAATTATTCATTTATAATATATGAATTTAAATATGAAATTTTTTTCATAAATTCTAGTTTATTAAAGAATTTATTACAGAATATATATCCTAAAATAGGAATTTGATATGTTCTAGAACCATTGACGATAATCCTTTCAATGTTTGCAATTTTTTCCTTTAATAATTTCTATTTACATCTCGATACATTCATTTAGAAATAATTTGATTTGGATACTTTAGAATAAATTATCAAAACTAACAATAATTGTAATTATAGTTAAAATAGAAAGTGGTAATTTACATACTTTGCTACCTTCCTCTATTATCTTGTATACTTATTATTTTATAAATTTTCATGATTTATAAAATAATTATATTACTTTAACTGTAAAATAAGACATTTAATTAAGTAACAATTTATTTTAGCGACTCTGATCAAATGCAGAAAAATAACGGCTCCAGTTGGAGGTTACGTCAACTGCAAATACGATGCTTTAGGAATGTAAGAATCATTACTTAAAACGGATAGCTTCATAATAAATTACATCTGATATATTAAATTATTATTTATACATTTAGGAATTGTACAGGAACATGCAGAGTAGGTTATCATTTCCCAGAAAGAAGTGTTGAAATCATTCTTCAGTGTCAAACAGAAAATGGAATTTGGTATCCTCGAAATGAATTTCCATCATGCGCTCGTATAGGTATATGAATTTATTTACTGTTTATACAAATATATGTTATTTTAAAAATCTGTAAATTAAAATCTTTTTACTTCCTATAAAAAATGCGAAAGACTTTCTTTATATTTTGAATTTTAAAATTAATTTTAAATAAAATAATTTGAAAAATTTGCATTTAATGATATTATACTATATACGAATATCTATAGATTTTTCAAATGATTTTTTAAAAAATCTTAATATAATAAAGTTACTAAATTAACTTTATTATATTAAGGTTAACAATACTTTAATATAATAAAGTTAATAAAACTAAATAAGTTTAAATCAAATTTGAAAATTGAAGATTAAAATTTGGAAATCAAAATTAACAGCAGGATTTCTAAATCACTTTTTCGGTATTTGAATAAATTCATTAGATAAAGTTAACCAATTGTAGGCTTAGAATATTTTTGTTCAAGGTGTTTTAAAATTTTTCATAATTAAATAACTTTGGTAATAAAATCAATAGTATGAATATGATTAAAAAATTTACATGACATAATCTATCATAATATAATCTAAATTATATTAACTTACTAATAAAATTTAAAAAATTTCAATTTTTGACACTTTGTAATGTAGTTATTCTCTTTTTTGATCTTTGATAATTACCCAAGTGAGACATTAAAATGAAATATGGAATTACAAGATGGAGTTATAGTAAATAATCAGTTCAGGAAAGATCTAATCATTTATTTTCTGATCATGTTTACTATTTCGAAATGATTAAAGATGCTGAATCAAAATGTATCATTAAAATCATTTTCAATGAATTATTGAATATCATAAAAATTTATAAAACAGTTCAATACTGTAGTTATTAGGGAAAATATCAAATAATTTGACTTCATTTTTAAATAGATGAAACTATAGTGCCAATTCGCATTATTTAATATCATTTATAATAACTTCATCCCCCAATGAATTTCGTAAAGATCAAACTAAAGTTCAGAAGTTATAAGAAATCTTCCATGTTTGAACTTATTAAACTTAAATTGCAAAATATGATAACGTTTTCAATTAACAAAATAATCAGCGGCCTTTCAATACATTAGTAATTACAAATGTCATCGAACAGTCTAATAGAAATTTTTTAAGAAACTAAAATTTTTATAGAAAATTGTTTCAGATAGAATAATTGCTGACAGAATTTTTTATAATTTAAAATATTAACTAAAAACATGCTTATAAATTAATTAAGGCTTAAAAATTACAATCCTCTTATGCTACATCTGTATAACATTATACAAAATAAAAACAAACAGAAATAAAAAAAATTTCTTAATTATTTCAAGTTATATTAGAAAACTATCTTAGAAATTTGAATTTTCGCTATTTTTTTAATTGATTGAAGCTTCAGGGCTAAAAGATGCAGCATCAAATCATCTTTTATGGCAGAACATGTCTACAAAATTTTATGAAAATAAAGCTATTAGCAGAAATCAAAAGTAGACAACACAGATATCTTATGCGCCTCATTTTTCTTATAGAATAGTCTAATAACATCGGCGTGCCTGACTTCAAAATTCTAAGGGCACTATTACTAACAAGCGCCGAATCAATGGAGGCAATTTCCCTCATGTGTATTTAAATAATTAGTTTTGTTCAATAACTATTAGGAAAAAGTATCTTTCCTCCTTCATTTTATAATTTCAAAAATGCATATATTATCTATAAATATAAATAATCATTAATAAGTTAAAATAATTTTTTACATGCTTTTAACTTAATATTGAGTTACATAAAAATATCGTCAGAATTTTTTTCATTGCAATCTCTTCCAAAATGACCATTCATTTTTATATAATTTTTTGTTAAAATTTCTATAAACATTCCGATATTGATAACTATCCTTCTCTGTGAAAAAGTTAAAGGTCAGCGATTTTTAATCATTATTGAGTATTTTTCTAAATGATTGAAAACTGTACTGAAACAATTTTTGCCACAAAAAATCTGATCACATTAAAATGAAAATATAAACAAATACAATATATGTTTCTATAGGCTGAATCCTACTTCTGTGATTACCTATAAAATATTGACTGAAAGAGAGTTTACTAGATGTCCGAACTGATATATCGGCTAGAATGCTGAGTCTTGTCGTATGAAAATTTTTGTAATGAATTTATCCATTTTGGTTTAACAAATTTAAATAGCAAAATATTGTTAGCTTTTCATCACACAATATTTCATTGAATGAACTTCAAATAATTGGCTTTATATACGATAGTAAGTAATCACTATGGTAAATAATAGATGAAGGAGTGATCTGAATAGATACTTGTTAAATAAGAATACCAAATGGTAATGACAATATTGAAAATCTGAACGGATAGGAATGAGTGAGAAAAAGGAGATTTAGTAAGAAAAAAAGACAAGAGAGCTAGAATGAAGTGATCACAATAAACAGGATGAGATACAAAAACAGAACATCAAAACAGATGAGAAATATGCACATCTACCGCTAAAGCAAGGGCAAGGGGATGCAGCTGCACACGTGGAGACAGAAAAATAAAATTATATTTTAAGTTTTTACTATTTTTCGAGACAGAAAATTAAAAGAAATTATATTTGTTCAGGCCTATTGTAATGCAAAAAAGGGGACACTGAATTTTATATACAAACTAAGAAGATAAAAATTATAAATATCAATGTTGGCCCAAAACATTAACAAGTTGGGATTTATCATTTAGTGAATTGTAGGAAAAAGGTTAAATTTAAGGAGACAGAATAGTATAGAGTTTAAAGCATTTTAAATTCTGCACTGAAAAGCGAATGAGCATTTCAAGTAATGTGACTTACGTTTCAAAATCACAGAGAATGCTTTGAAATAAATTCAGGACCTAAGGAGAAATCATGAATTATTTAGAGAAGGTAAGTAAATAGAATCATCCTGTGATATTCATTCCATCTTATATAATGATTCTTTGATCCGCTACTTTAAATATTCTTGGGTATAGCCCCATGAATTATTTTTAAATTCACTGTTTATTTCACGTACAGTAATTGCAACAATGTATGAAGCATTTATAATTTTTTATCTTATTTCCATCTCTTTTTGCATATTGTACTTCTATATCCTCTTTTTTTGTATTGCAATAAATCTTAGAGAATTGAATTCTAATTTTTATGTCTCGTAAATAATAATTTTAAAATATAATTTTATTTGGTTTTTTGTCTCTGTTTATGCATCTACATATTCCTTCCTTTTGTTTTTGTTTTAGCGATAGATCCTATATTTCTAATCCTTTTTCGTGTCCGGTTATCGTTTTACACTTCATCCCATTTATTCCTCATCACTTCATTCTAGCTCCTCTAATCGTTTTGTTTTTATAAAAATCTCTCCTTCTCACTCATTTCTGTCTATTCATGTTTTTTACCTTTTCACTACTATTCTCTCTCTATTCGTTATGAAACGAGTCTCTCTCCCGGCCGTTCATTCACTTGAAGATCCGGATATAAAGAATTGAAAATACTTGTTTATGTAATGAATTTGTTAATCTTTACAATGAAAAGATTAGATTGGTATTTATATCACTATGTAATTGATTGAATAAATAATGCAATACAATCTTCATACTAACGAAATCTAAATGAAATTATAGACAAAATATTTGAGAGGGATAGTCCCCCGGGATAACTTTTTAGAGGACATGTCCCCTTGTCCCCCCTGCCATACACATCGTGGTTAATAACAAACATTAAGCTAAAATAATAAATTAATAACATTGATAATATTAATTTGTTAGAGATAGTTTATCTTAATCATTATTACAAAATTAGTTCTGTAATAGTTATTAAACATTAATTCTATAATAATCATTAGGATTAACTATTTCCAAATTAATTAATAACATCAATGCTATTAATTTGTTAATGTTTATGATATGAATTTAAGTGCCTCTTAACTATATGTTATATTATTATATCGTATTCTGTTGAGTTTCTAGTGAATCAATCATTATTTAACTTATATTTTAATATTCATAACATAAAATTATTTCGTTAAATTTTATACTTTGTGAAAATAACATATGAACTAAAATGTTATTCGAGCATAAACTGTGTGAATATAGGCTATTACTCATTTTGAAACAAATAAATATGTGAATGAAATTAATCTTTCATATAGCATATCAATGGCATGACAATTAAATCATATTGAAAAAAATCCAATTGTTTTTGTTTTTATTTCAATAACTGATACATATAAATTCAAATGAAAAATTTAATATATTTATAAATAAATTTAAAAACTATTAATTAATAAAAATATTTCAGAAAATGAAAAGTTTGAAGAATCATCTTCACAACAAGTACAAGTTGAAGAAAACAAATTATTGCAAGGTATATTTAAAAATCACAGTTTTTTTTAATAAAATATTTAAGATCAATAAAATCTATAAGTCACAATTTACATTTAAATATAACACACATTTGTGTTGAATATTTAAGAAACTACTGAACATTCATTTTATATATAATTTGCATAATTTTTATATTCGGGAGATAAAATATAATTTGTTTTATTGCTATTCTAATGACAACCAGTTCTAGAGTTATTTTCTCGGAATTGATGCGATCAAAAGACAGAGATTTAATTTTTATTATTCAGTTTTTAATATATATATGAAAATTGAAATATTAAATATGTAAGTCTGTATGTGGATATTTTTAAAAATAAGTTCTTGTCGTCAAAATGAGCAAGATGAGTTCCTCTGGATGCATTAAGTTTTTCTTGCAAATATATTGTTTAAAAGAAACTGAATAAATTCAGGTATCAAATCAACTTAATCAATAAACAAATCGTTTCATAAAATTATTCTTTTAATTTAAAAATTCATTAAAATTATTTATTTAATATGACATTCTAATAGTTAACATCTTAATATGTTATATCAGTGCTGATAAATTTTCTGTAAAACCGATCTTTTTTTATAAAATGAATATGTCATTGGATAGACTATTCTATATAATAACATTAATTTATATATAAAAAAATATTCTTAATTCGTCCAAAAATATCAAGAATCCAAAAAAAGTATGAAATCTATGAAAATTACTCGGAAATAGTAATTTTTCTAGTGTGTTTTAGCGATAGTCATTTGGTTGCAAGATTGATTGTGCAGCATTGAGCTCATAATACTATTAACCTCAGCTAATGTGAACATTCTAACATTATTTTTTTTACCGCATTATCTCTTTGAAGTCAGCTTTCATTATGATAGATAACACATGTTTGTCATTCAATTTGTAGCTATCAGTATTTCAATTAGTTTAATTTCCCATTAGTTAACAATGCTGCTATCCACTTTTTAAATTGAATGTGCAAGTAAACAATGATACTTTCTGATAGATAACACATGTTTGTCATTCAATTTGTAGCTATCAGTATTTCAATTAGTTTAATCTCCCATTAGTTAACAATGCTGCTATCCACTTGTTAAATTGAATGTGCAAGTAAACAATGATACTTCCCCAAATTTACTGCTATCAGAAATAACTAGTACTGTAACATTTAAATGTACCAATTTTTAAAGTAATAAACGATAAAGTAAATGTTTATGAATAAACACAATTGCAAAATTGATTTAATCTGTAATTATTTATCTCCAGAATTAAATAATATTAATTATCAATAAATTTCTAACTGATCAAATTAGTACTATATACTAATTCATATCTAGTTTAATTGCTTAATAAAATTCATAATTAATACACATTGGATATGCACTGATTAATCTATATTTGTATAATTGTGTTAATGAATCATTTTTATATAAATAAATAAATCATTTGCAATCATCAAACATTCAATTTAGTTTCAATTTATTCTCCTACATTTTCTCTACATAGCATATTATACTTATGTATGCAAAATTATCTGCTCCCGTGTATACTTAGTTTAGGAAAATTTACATTTAGATATATTCTACTTTGCAAAAATATCTTCTATGTAAATATTTAATATTTTATATATTTTAGTGACTTTGATGAAATGCAGTAAAAGGGCAGCTCCATCTTCTGGTTATGTATATTGTAATCATGATATTCAAGGAATGTAAGTATTTTTGATATACAGTACTTCAAAATTATCTTATTTTGTATTGGTTTTCGTAAGAATGGTAATACGTGAATACACTATATTCTAAAGCATTGCTTTCCAATGTTTTTCACATCACGGCGTACACAGAAAATAATATTTATACAGGACAGTGAGATAAATTGGAGGGTATTTAGGGACTTGATGAAAATTCATTGCATTTCTTTATAATTATGATAATAAAATGTATAATATTAAGAAGAACGATATTAAATTTTGAATTTGTATAAATATTTCAAATAAAATCACTTCAAAGTTTTTAATGAGAAATTTGAGTCTATTTAGGTGAACATGAATTTTTTTATATCAGATTTGATACGTAAAATGTAAATTTCTGAATGATTGTAAAAACATGATTTTGAATATTTTTATCACTATAAAAATTTACAATCATCCATCAATATCTCGCATTTCGTTTGTAATCCATTCACGGTACTTCGATCGAGAACATTAATTTTAAACTGTTTCATATTTATTGTTTTAAAATTTTAAGCTTCGTTTTTGCAAATTCGATTTATCAATTATTTAATATTAAAATATTGTCAATAATAAACTTTAAACTACTATTAAAATATCAAATTTGTTTATTATTTTTATGTTAGAATATGTACACTTATAGTTTAATAAAAGAATTAATTTATTAGTATAATATAAACAACCATATAATTTGCTGATTTATATTTTCTGTGAAAAATAATAGAACAAAATAATGTTTTTAATAAAAACAATAAAATTGGATCTAAACAAAATAATTAAATTTTTATATTATAAAATTATGTAGAAAGATTTGAAATTTGGTTTATTTATATATAAATAAATCGTATATATATAGGATGACCATTCGTCCCGGATTTTTCGTGACGTTTACGGATTGTTCTTTCCTTGCCCAAGTGAGCTGAAATTTTATTAGTTTTATTTTTGCTTATAATTCTTCAAAACTTTTGATTTTGATAAGTTATTCTGAAAACAAATCAATTTTTTGGAAAGTTAAAATAAATAACAATCCATTATACTGTTTGCATATAAAACTGCAAGATATTACACTGCCTGTACAAATCACATGAAAATAATAACAGCACTAAGGCAGGACATAATTTCATAACTTAAAAATCAAAAAATGTTTGCATATACAGGTAGGCCTCGATTAGTGCAACTCATAAAAATGATACCGTTTTTCAGTTAGTGTGAGCAAATATTCGATTAGTGCGAGTTGTAAGCATAGACCAGTCTTACAACAAATGTCCGTCCCCTTTTATGATGTCAATTAACAAATTAATGTTAATTTTCGGTCAGTAAAACCGGACAAGTAGTAGTCCAAGAACAGTCTCTTGGCTTTGAAGGGGTGAAACACCAGAAAGATGGGCTTTTTGCCGTTAGTTATTTAACATTACTATTATTCAGCTTTGTTATCGTATACATACATTATAGTACAGAATTTTCTTTTAAAAAGTATCAAAATGGATAAAAGGAAGAACACTTTTGATGAGAAAACAGGAAACGAAAAAAAAAAAAGAGGTTAGTGATTACGCTAGTGCAAAAAATGGATGTAACTGAGCAACATAAAAGCGGCGTTCAACTTCCACTTTGATATGCTCTTTTGGTTTCGATTTGGCAATTGGTTTGATGATGGTATGAGACACAATTCCTGGTAAGTTATTAATTTAGATGATGAACAACAATGTAAAATATGAAAATAAATATTTCTTAAACAGTTAGTATTGTGGTTATTCATCCTGAGGTTGGCTAATGGCCAGAATCTCACAAAGCAAGAACCAATTACCATATTTTACATATAGTGAATACTTCGAATAGTGCAAGAAATTTGTGGAACCCATTATTCGCACTAATCGAGGCCTACCTGTACTACATTAATTATGGCTTTTATTACATAAAATTATTATTATACACAAAATAATTTAAAATTAATCCTGATTAGAATTAGGGTTAATCCACATCAAGGGGACCAGGGGTCCCCACTCGACCATCTCCAAATTTGATGAAACTTGGTATGAAGGTTCTATATGGTCTTTGATGGTTGTATCCCAAGTTTCAGTTCAGTATCTTCAGTGGTTGAATTTTTAGGGG
>AYEL01092063.1:0-13312 GCA_000484575.1 Olivierus martensii | reverse complement strand
ATTTATAATTATTGAACTAAAAAATATATTTTAGGTAAAAAATGTATCATTACGTACATTAGATGGATCAATAAAGAGAAAAGATGCATCAGGAGAGGTGAGAGGAAAGTTATTTAAAATATATAGAATACTTGTTCTTTATTGTAATAAGCATGAAATATATGAAATGCAGAAGTTATTTGTTTGCATTTTGAATTTTTGTTTAACAATGATAAAAAATAATTATAAAAACATTCCCTAGAAACAATATTAATTAAATATTTGATTATGACTGAAACAAGTATCATATTTGGATACAAGATAAAATGATAAGATTTATATAATATGAAATTAAAACCAGGGCTGGGAGTCGGCAGTTTTAGGAGGAGTCGGTGTTGGCAATAACTTTCTTATTGCTCATAATTTAAAAAATGTATTAAATAATTATTTTCTTTTTCAGATGAATAAAAAATTTTTTCAGTAATAAATATTGAATAAAAATGTTTCAAAAAAATCGGCTGTGTGTGTGTGTGTTTCCTGTCAGAGGTGTTGGTGTCGACACATTTTCCTGTTGACACTCCAGCCCTGATTAAAACATAATACAAAAATATATTGCATATGATAACATAAAAAATTAAGTTATACATGTATCATAAACTTTCTTATATAAAGATTTATTAAGTAAATTTATTATAATACAGTAATACTCTGAGTTACATAAATTCGGAGATACGTAACTTCTCATCCTGCTCTCTTGTCCAGTTGTTTGTTTCACAATTACATAGTGCATATATATGTGTGTATTTATATTTCATTTGCTGATTTGTTGATTAAAGGTGGGCATCCACTGTCCCGATATTACTGGACATCTTGCAGTTACCATGGTAACCACGTGAGCATGGTAGTTCATGGCTACCAGTTTTGCCAATTGCCGGGCTGGTCTGTCAAGTTTAAATTCTGCCGGCTGCCGGACTCAGCAAATCGCTTTCGACCAATTGGGTGAAACATTAATAATGACGTCATACTGTATTCGTTTTAATCTTTAATTAGCTAATGGCATGATTGCGATGCACAGTTATTGTGATGTGTAGCCAAATTTAATGATTTTTATGTTAAAAAAAATAATACATTCAACAAGGTATATTTCATTCGATGATTTCATCACATAAAACTGGATAAAAAGCATATTATACCTTTTATCTACCGAGACCATTACTGTGCGATGAATTGTTTTTTTGGATTTCCCTTTCATGCTTAAAAAAACAAGTCTAATCATTTTTTTTCTTTATTAAAAATATTCTCTCTAGACTTTTTACTGGAAACTAATTGCTGAAATAACAGAGTAATTTTCGAACAAACACCAAAGAAGCCATTATTATTTCGACAAATTTTGTTAGCTCATCAATTGGTTAGTTTTGGTAAATCTTACGAATCATCTCATTGGTCCTCTTGTTTCCTGGCTCAACGGCCACCAGTGAAATGTACACTTCTGTTCTGTTTTCAACGACAGGTACTCGGCAATTCCAGTTGGTGAAACCGGGACAGTGGATGCCCGCCTTAAGTGTGTTTAATTACCATTACATATTATGAAATTTGATAATTTGTTGTTTTCTTGGAAATAAAGAGCCAGTTAAGAACCTAATACATAGGTACCTGAAATTAGATTTGGGAATCTGTAAGTACCCAGACTTACATAATTTTTGACTTATGTTATGTTTCCCAGTACTTATTATGTAACTCCGGAGTATTACTCTATATAGACTTGAAATACATTCTTAATCATATAATGATGATGATATATGCTAATTTTTATAATAATTATTCCTAATAATTAATCAGTCTTTTAAAATTCATTTGAATAATTTTTAATCAGTTTCATCTATATCATATTATTTCATATTTTAGTTAATTTAGGTGCATTATGCATTCTATATTTCCCTTTTTTTTTACTTGTTTGAATTTATTTTTTATGAAATATTTGATAAGATGATTAATTAAAAATGTCAGTTTCTGAATAAGATAGATAGCATTGAATAAATGAAATCTATAAAAGAATTATTGGCAAGATGAGAACATATAATAAAGATTTCAATGAATAAAGATTATTCATAGTTCTAACATTGTTAATATAAATTCATAGATATTGTTTAAAGTAAATCATAGAAACAAAAAGAACTAAAAAAACTGTATTACACTCCATAAATTTTAATATATTATAAAGTACTGAATTATAGTATGATATCCTGAAATTTTATTATTTAATGAGTTAAACTCTAATATTCATTTCATTATTTATTTTATAGCAACATTTCTTCATAGTTCCATATTTGATTTCTCTTTTATCCCATATTAGCCATTAGATAATTATATAAATATTTGTAATTAATGAATCAGTAATTATATTAACAAAAATGACAACTTTTGCAAATAAATAACAAATTTTAACTAAAAATTCATTCTAGTAAACAGGCCAACAACTATTAATGGGCATTGATAGTTTAAACCTGATTTTGCTGTGTTTAATGTCATTCATTTATGTGAATAATTAAGCAGCTTATAGATGATGGTTGTTTGAAAATCAGGAAATCTGCTGTATATATATATATATAATCTATGGAACACAAAAGCTTAAAATAAGTTTTTTATTATTAGAAAACTTTAAAGAAAATAACAAATTAATAAATATAATCATATTTTCATTTCAGAGTGCAACTTTAAGTTCGAAATGTGCTGAAATTAATAGAGAGGTAATAAATATTTATAATATATATAATGTTAAAATTTAATAAATTAACAAAATAGCTTTTCTTGGATAATTTATGTTATGTTTATTCATGCAGATTTTGTTATGAATCTGATAATCATTTCTATAAAATGATAATTATAATTATTTTTAAACTATCTTAGAATCTTAAATTATAAATAAATGAATTTTATTGAAATTTTAGTATCTCTTACTTAAATTATAAATATTATAATGCAACAACATAAGGAATGATCCCACTGTATTTACTAGGAATGGGGTAATTAAATACAGTTTTAAAAAGTGGGATAATTAAAATTGATTTTTTAATCTGTAAATTAAATATTTTTTTCTTAACTCTAGCCAACAATGTTATAGCAGAAAACTAAATTAGAAAATTGTAGAGCATACAAAATTATACAAATAAACTTATTTCTGATTTGGATAACTATACATAAATAAGACAATAGAAGCTTTTCTTGAATCAATAGATTTTTTAATAATATACTTTTAGATTAGATTCTCAAAATTACTGAATCATAAAAAGCATCTTGATTTCAAAATGTTAAAAAATTGAAAAAAATCTATATCTTAAAAAGTGAAGAAATATTATTATTATTATTATTATTATTTTGATTCATTATTATTAAAAAAAATGAATTGTTTAGCATGATGAAATATAAAAATAAAAAATTACTATATAGCATATACCAGGGGGTGTTCAACCTTTTTTATTATGCGAGCTATTTTTCTATACTAAGTTATTCGGCAATCTACTTTCTTATAAAGATCACATTCAATATTCCCTCAATTTGATATCTGATTACGTACAACTATGCAGTTAAATGCACTCACTCACTTTGGAGGACCACTCTCCCAGCCCTAAAAACTTTATTTGTATATTTAAAAATTTATTTATCACTTTTAATTATTTTAATTAATCAAATAAAACAAATATTTTGGAATAAAATATTTATTTCTGTATTTTAGAAAATCAGAGTAAGAAAAAACAACAGATTGATTATAGAAACATAAGTTAAAGGAAATGCGGATTGACTAAACAAAAAATTAACATGAAATTTTGCATTGTATGGAGGTTGCAATATTTTCATTGTCAGGTTGATACGAAGTAGCCATTGCAGACAATCATCCAAATGATCATTTGCAATTTGGTTTCTTGATTTTTTTTGACGTTCATATTTGATTTTGACAAGTACTGTATGTCGATCTGAAACAGGACAGAATTTTTGTGCAATATCAGTTAATATTGGAAACTTTTTGTCTATATTTCCAAATGATAAGAAAATTAGTGATTTCATAATTTTACAAAAAATAAACAAAAGCAATATACTTAAAAAGAATTAAAAAATAATTCAAAATAATGATAAATAAATTATTATGTTTTCAGTTTTAATTAAATTTGTAAGGAGGAATCAACTTGGGATGAATAAACAAGGGATCATTCAAAAATCCCTCTGTGATCAACCAGTTGATCGCGATTGACGGGTTGAACACCCCTGACATATACTAATCTGAAATGATCAATGCCATACAATATATTGTATGGCATTGATCATTTCAGATTCCATCACATTGCCAGTTTTGGATTGGTGGAAGTTTTAGATATCATCATCAGTATGTTATGCTAGGACAATGATATGTTATAGTGGGTTTGGGTTTTACTATCCAATCTGCTATAGCATATTGTTGCCCCACCATCACACACTTATTGATATTATACCCCACTTAATATATATTTGCTATATCTCTATAGGCATTCTCTGATTTATACAAAATAATTGGGATCAAAGTTTTTGCTTGACTAAATTTTGCATGAATTGGAAAAATAATTTTTAACAAAAGTTCTGAAGCAAAAACTACTGGAGGTAATGGCCTACATTATTTTGATTTTACTTATATTATGGTGCTGTATTGTTCTCTGACTGAAAGGGAGCAATGCCACATAGAATACAGGAATTCCTTGATTAGTGTGGGTTTGAATAATACGGTTTTGAGACTATTCCTTATATATGTGGTGCCAAATTTGATTAGTGTACTTCAACAAGTGCAATATTTATATATATATATTTTTTTTTTTGCAAACCCTCTTATGTGTTGGTAACTGAATCTCAGGGATTATAGTCTACATGATTAGAGCACTGCAATAAATTTATTTATTTATTTTTTTAATTCTGTTAATATTACAACTTTTGTCATCTAATTGTTATACAGGTATCCCTCCTATAACATAGTAGATATGTTCCTAAAAAAACACAGTGTTGTGTGAAACCGTGTTATATGAGACCCAGAGCCAATTCAAAAAGAAGAGTTATGTTCCAAAACCAATTCAGAACTAATAACTTTCTTTAGTTCCACATAAGAAACTTAATGTTTATTAAGAATATTAATAACACGAAACATAAAGAAAGAAAAAAATATATATACATAAGCCCTTAAAAAAACAATATATGTAAAACAAAAAGCAAAAAAAAAGTATACAGCTTATACAACATTCATATGATAATTATATCGTCCTTACCACTGTTTCGTTAAAACGAGAACGTTTTTTTCTTTAACAATATCAACTTCACTTTCCGAACTTTTTCATGCATTTAACCCGTTGACGTCCGTGCCGTTACAGTTACAGCCAATCGTTACCGTCCAGCAAGTTTTTGTAATTAAGCCTAATTAATATTCATAAAGTTATAAAAATTCATATCTTTTTTATTTTTCATCGAAAAATTCTGAATTTTTTTTCATATAGACAATTTTTGTCTCTCTCTGTAACTGTGTAATTATTTTTTTGATATTTGTTAATTTGGCGAAGTATTCGTTGCCTATGTTAGGTCAAAGGTTAACCTTTTCTTTTTTCTGACTGTTTTACCATCCAGCGAAATAGATATTATTTTTTGATAGTCGCATCTCTTCTGAACAAAATAAGGTATGATTTATGAAAATCGGACCATTTTTCGATGAAAATTTGTTTATTTAACTAACATTATGCAAATTTTGTTAGCAAAATTTTTGCTTTATATTCGTTAAATAAAACTCATTAATTTTTTGAAATTATGTTTTATAAGTAATTATTTATACTATATAGTGTGTTTTTACTATGTTTTAATAGTTTTTTTATTTCAATTTATTAAAATACACGTCGTTTTATCGAGAAACTTATAAGAACAATACTCCTCCCACAATAACAGCTATATTTTTTAGTTGATTTTCCTTTATTGGTTAAGAAATCGATGTTCTTCCAATAGGAAACAGATCTGATTTTAGTAGTCGTGACAGAAATTTCCCGGGAAACAATAGACGCGAGAGTGAAGCTAGCAAGCCACGCCCATTTGAAATGAATGATGTTTGTTTACATTCGTTTCTCTCATTTCTTTTTAGCTTTTTTTGCAGAAATATCTATAAATATGAACTAATTATACCGTTTCAGGAAAAATTTATATTTTTTATCAAATTAAGCGAATTTTATTTGATTTATCCCTTAATTTCTACTTGTAATATATAATTTATAATAGAGTTCCACTTCCATGACGCGTATGCCCGTCAAAAAGACGATAGCGAAAATTTGGGAATTTTGGGAATATAGAATATACTCAGGGAAAGATTATTATTATTATATATATATAAATTACATAATGTATTTGTTATACATTAGCCAGAAATAATTTATAATAGAGTTCCACTTCCATGACGCATATGCCCGTCAAAGGACGATAGCGATAATTTTGGAATAGAGAAAATATATAAAAACGATATACTATATATTATACATTAACAAGAAGTAATTTATAAAAGTTCAATGACGCCTATTTATGGCATCAGACGTCAATGTGATTTTATACATGACGTGTATAGAAGGCACAGAAAAAAGCATAATTTAGGAACAGAAAAAATCATGCAAGAAAATTATAAAATGCATTTTATAAATTCTATAAGAAATAAATCAATAAAAATTAAAAATTGAGCTGCATATAGAATGAAAATATCATAAAACGCACAATTAAAAAAATAAAAAAAATTTTTATTAACTAACATTCGAAAGTGACAACAATAGCAAAAAAGATTCAGCAATTACATTTCAGGAAACTTTTATTCATGAGGAGAAATTAATTTATTAAAAACGTTCCACTTGAATGACGTTTATACACGTCAGCGGAGGTCAGACGCTTTTTACCACGTGACGTGTATACATGTCAACGGAGGTTAAGTTGTTAAAGTTGGTGATATTCTGCTCTCTTTACAAAATTTGTAATCTAACCTACTACAACCTGCTAGAAAACAATCATTCCTTAATATATATCTGAAAAAAATTTATGAATAAAAAAGTTTTTGTTCTCTTTTACAGTCCTCTATTGAAGAATAAAGACATATTTTTATCCAAGAACTGAACATTTGGAACAGAAAATACTCAATGGTCGTCAATTAACTCAATTTCAAATTGAAATCGAAAATTAACTGTATATCATCCCTCTCATGGCAAACTAGCGAAAATGCATTTATGACTAATTTTAGCAAAGTATTTCTCGATTGCATTTTGTGTGTGTATTGTGTATCCCTAGTACGAATTTACAGAAATTAATGAAAATGTTTTGTGTTGTAGGAGAGTAAATGTAATTTTCTAAATGTATTATGTAAGAACTGTGTTGTAGAAGTACCATATTATATGAGGGTTTCCACAATTTTCAAACTGTTATGTGAAGCTGTGTTATAGGAGGGATACCTGTATTTTAAATTAGTTTGTAATTTTATTTATTAATAAATTTAGCATGAATGGCAACTACATAATAATAACCATTACAATATTATATAGCCAACCTTGCCTTCAGTTCCTCTCCAGTACTCAATGTCTACGACGTGCAATTATTTTTTACAAAATTTATGCAATTTTTAATGAAAAATAAATTTTAATTCTTACTATAAATTTTTAAATACCTATACATATCCTCAATCATTTAAAGTACATGTAATGCAATATAGATACATTTTGAGAGAGGGAAAAAATACATGTTTATAATTTTGATATTTTCCCAGATTCATTATGATTATTCCCTTTGATTTTTTAGTTTGATTAGTGCAGTATTGATATATATGGTGTATTGCAAGGATTTATTAACTGCACTAATCAAGAGATTCCTGTAACATTGTATCAGTAATATGACACTTAAAATCAACAAACAGTATGCAAAATATAAATAAATAAAATAATATGAACTCTGAAATAATGCAAAACAATTATATTTAGATTTGTAACTTATGTATACAATACTTATGCTCTATATTCATAAAGAAAAAACTTCTGGAAAATATTTTATGTAAAGTCAAATTTACGGAAATTGGATATATATAAATCAGGAACTACCATGTGTATATAATTGAATTATAAGAAAAAACGCCATATAACAAAACCTAAAATCAATATAATTTTTAATATAATTCCATATATTGTATGATCAGTGATTCAATTTCATTGAACAATTTTTAACTTATTATAGCTGCACTAATTATTATTATAGCTATATCATTGGTACAAATATAAATTCACAAAATAGTGCATTTTAAATAATTAATAGTTATTAACTTGTTTTTATCATGCTCTCTTGAATTTTTAACAAAGGATCATTGAAATAAAACAAACTGCTTAACTTTGTAACTATAGTTATCAGTAAATACAGCACTTGAAGCAGTATAAAATATAAAGTTTTTTTATTACACCAACAATTGTTGTAATAAAAACTTTATATTTTATACTGCTTCAAGTGCTGTATTTACTGTGAACTATTTTTAACAAAGGCATTTGTTAGTAATTTTTTTTTATTAAAAAATATCATCATATGTAATTATTTTATTTCTGATAATCTATCTAAAAAATATCTTAAGATCAAAACTTTAAAGCTATCTAAAGTTTAGATTATTTCTTAATTATAGACTTATTATTTTTATAGTTTCTATGTAATTCCATTAAAAAGATGAAATTTTAAAAAGTTGATATTATTCAAAGGTTTTATGGCAGACAAATGATAAATCATTTTTTTATTTTTTTGAAAATAGTTACAAACATTACTTATCATTGATAAAAGCTTTGTTTATATTTTTAAAAATTTTAAATCTATCATATTTTTTTTACAACTAAAAAATTAAGAGCTGGTTTATTTACTATTTAAAATTTTTATTTTACAGAGCTATTTTTTTATTATTGATGTTTTCATAATAAGAAAACAACTTTATTAATCTATTTGAGAAAATCAGATTTGTTATCTAACTGTGATGGAAAGAAAGGCCATATTATTCATATTAGTGTCCACATGCAATCATCTAGTTTAAACTGTTCCAAGATAATTTTTATTAATTGAAATTTAATTATTTTATTCAAGTAATAACCATTGGCATTTTATATTGTTCTCATATTAGGAAGAATAATCTTCAAATAATTATTAATTTTTGCATAATTTCTTTTAAAAACATTTTTGTTTAAAATTGTTTCATGCAAATTTTTAATGTAGTTTTTTTTACTATTCCATGTGATATCATTCATTATAACAACAAAAATATTATAATGAATGATTACAATAATATAATATTATTTTACTCTAATTATTAAAAATAGTAATAATGAATAATAATAATAATAATAACAAATTTTCAAACATGTTTTAGTGTAGGTAGCAATACAATGTTTTAGTGTAGTGGAAATTTTAATAATTTGTATCAATAGAGTCCTGATTAACCAATTCTCATTTAATCAATTAACCAATTTCATTTAATCAAAGTATCAAAGTTCTATTATTAACTAAGGTGACTTGTTCACCTCATGTTGATTTTTTGTTTGTTTTTATAATTTTTGTAATAAAATAGTTATAAATAAATGTGTTTTAAATTATGCAATAAAACATTCTAATTTTATTTATAACTGCTTTATTATAAAAATAGAAAAAATCAACATGAAATAAATGTCAATTCACTTTTAAATTATAGAATAGAAATCTAACAAACTAGTTTTTTACAACATAAAAATAAGATGATAATCTTTCTCAATAAAAAACAACGATAATAGTTTGTTAACTAATTAATTGAAATATGAGAGAATAACCTATTATTATATTCAAAATTTATGCTTATTTCGTGCCATTTATTTTATTTAAACATAATAAAACAGAGAATTTTAATTTTAAAACAGTCTTTTATCTTATAAAGCAATTGTCAATTTTATTATTTTATTAATAGAAATAATAATTTTTAGATGATCAGTTCTTTAGGAGTATCTAAAGCTGTTTTGAATAATGTGATATTTTGCCATCAAGAAGAATCCAATTGGTAATTACATTTTTATTCCCTTTAATAAACAGTCAAATTTCAGAATAAAAATATTCTAAATAGTAATTTTTTATTCTGATTTTATATAATAATAATGATTTGTAATACAAGTTTCTCTTACTTTATGAAGGCTTGCTTTATACCATTTTGCTTTTATGAAAGATCTACATTAATACTTGTTTTCACTAACAAAATTAAATCATAAAAGAATTTTCGGTTTTACAAAAAAAAAAAAGATGAACTGTGAAATAGTATTCTGCATTTGTTTTAAAGCCATTATAGTGACAGTGTGAGAGGGGTACTATCAAGCTCCTTCCCTGGGAAGTACACATAACATCAAGCTGCCATAACTTTGAACTATGTCTGTGAACATCATGCTTTATTCTTGATTTATTCTGTACATTCATTTGCAAGATATGTCCTAAGATATTAAAAAAGCCCAATAGAAGCTAAAAGGATGTTATACTTAAGCAAGAAAAACCAGACATATACCAAATAACACAAAATAGGTTTTATATGTTATATTGTATGATTTGGTAAGTTATCTTTGGGTCTTGATTAGGTTAGATTAATTAAGCTGCCATATTTGCTCATTGGATATACTTTATCTGATGGTGGCAACTTTTGGAACCCATCACAGACTGTCTAATACCTATGATGAGGTTAACTGGAAGATTGAAGTATGGTTTTAATAGACTCCTCTTGAAAAACCTGGAATTGAACCTGGTCCTCTAACCAAGGGAGTGCCAACCATGGCCTCCTCCGATTTTGCCGATTTTTCCATATTTTGTAGTTCAACCCTCCCACAAAACCATGGTGAAGTAATACGACGCACCTCTCAAGCATTGCCGAAAAAAATGGGTTTAAAGTTTCTATATTCTTTATATACCGAGTCATATCACCCCAGCATCGGCTGCTGTGATAGCGCGATATGTTCGGCGTTCGGCGTGTGATTGACATCACCAACGATTGAAAGGGTGTGGGTTCGAATCGCTAGGTGAAATGTGGAAATGTTTAGAGTATCGCAAATAAAATAATTATAAAAAAATAACTTCTCATTAATAAAATAGATTATACAATATTCCACTTCATTTTCGATAAAAAAAAAGAATTAAAAAAAAATTTATCAGTAGCGATTCGAACCCACACCCTTTCAATCGTTGGTGATGTCAATCACACGCCGAACGCCGAACATATCGCGCTATCACAGCAGCCGATGCTGGGGTGATATGACTCGGTATATAAAGAATATAGAAACTTTAAACCCATTTTTTTCGGCAATGCTTGAGAGGTGCGTCGTATTACTTCACCATGGTTTTGTGGGAGGGTTGAACTACAAAATATGGAAAAATCAGCAAAATCGGAGGGGACCATGGTTGGCACTTCCCTGGTAAGATAGAAAGCCACTGTTTTACTATGTGGTCATCTGATTAACATTTTGGGTTTGGGAAGTCAAAAATTTTTCTCATTTTTTTTTATGAAAGGTCTGGTCAAAAATTTTTCCCATTATATGGGAAAAATTTTTTACCAGACTTTTCATAGCAATGATTAATTTTCATAAAACAGGAAACTTGTAATTATAAACTGCTCTTATAAAGGAAATAATTTTTGGATTTTGCTAAAATTTTATTTTTCTTTTTTTACAAGTTATCTATAAATATGCTAATTTTTTGAATAAAATACTAAATGAAAATTTATTTAAAATATATGTTAAATATTGTATAAGTTGAAATTACTGAAACATTAATATTAGAAAAAGCAATATTTTTCTCCTTTATTATGCAATAAACATTTTGTTATAGCACAAAAAATTATTTTTAATTCAAAATAAAATGTTTGTCATCATTAAAGTAAAACTTTAGTAATAAAAAAAATATATCTGATTATTTTGAAAAATACTTACTTTAGTAATAAAAAAATATATCTGATTATTTTGAAAAATACTTTAAATAATTATTATTATAGTCTTATTTTATAATAAGAATTTAATTATTATTTTTTATTTGAATAAATGTATCTTTGAAATACAATATGATGGTAGCTATCAAATATATAAATAGTCTGTTAAAGCAGATTAAATATTTCTAACTACTGTGTTCATTTTTTCATATTTGTTTTTGTTTGAAAGCTTTGTTAACTATACCCTTTGTTATCATTAAGGGTATAGTTTACTGAATTGAAATACTCATTGATTTTTGAAGTTATTTCTTATATCACTGAAACTTGCCTATAGAGGACAAAAATATGACTAAATTTTTAAGCAATAAAATAGATTACTTAAAAAAAAAACTGTTTTTACCTTTGAATCTGTAAATAATGCATAATTTTATTAATATTGGTATTAATATCGGTATTAACAAAATTATTGATATTAATATCAGTACTGGAAAGTTCGATATTATAACATCCCTAATATATATGTATATATTCAAAAGAAATAGTCACCTGACTGTAGAATTAAAAATAGAACAAAAAATAATTGTAATTTTTAAAACATGAATGGTTAGTGAACTTTTGCTAAAGTTTGAAATCTTTCTCCCTGTCATTTTTATTGTTAGTATTGGTATCACTTTTTTGTAATAGATCTTTATATTCGCATCTAGATTCTTGCTTTTAATGCTAAGATTGCCTTTCTTTCAATCTTGTTTTGTACCTTGAAGGTTCTGAATAACTTTATAAATCTATAGGCATATAATCATGGAATGCATTTTTAAAAGTTGTGATTGACTATGACATTTCTAAATACATTATAGGCATATAATATTCCCACCATTATTAGTGACATAAAATTGATTAGATGTTTATTTTTAGTGAATATAAATAATTTTATTTGAATCTATATTAATATTGATTCCCATTGTGTTTATTGATTTATTGTTATTTAAATGTCTTGTTATTTTTGTTTATTATCTTTATTGTTATTTAAATGATAAATTAGTGAAAAATTATTTAAATCTTTCAAACTTTTATTTTATTTTTGTATTCTTAATGTGATAAAAGTAAATACTTTCATATTTTAGAAAATTCCATATTATAAAATTATAAGTTATATATTTCATAATCATCATTATTTATTTGAAATAATAATTACAGGCCATTAAGTGAAGGAAAGGCATTGAAAGAAAAATTTGATGAGATATTTGCAGCTACACGTTACATTAAAGCTCTAAAAAGTATTAAAGATGTCAGGGCAGAACAGGTAATTTACAGAATTAAATATTGTATTTATTATTATTATTATCAAAAAAAATATATTGTTTTATTTAT
>AYEL01092062.1:0-80325 GCA_000484575.1 Olivierus martensii | reverse complement strand
TTTACAGCATGCATTTAAAGCAAACCTGATTTGCAAATTCCGAGTGGAGCTACTAGCGCCACACTTATGCGAAAAGCGCGAAATTTGAATCGATGTCATCTTTCAGATGTATAAACACGCCTACCAAATTTTGTTTATCTAACACAAGTCTTTCTTGGTGTTGGATTTTTTTTCCGTCAGTGTATTTCATATTTGCCAATATATAAATTAAGCCAGGATCATCTTGAATTGTTTTTCCAGATGATTAGACTTCAAGGTGGTTGTAATAACAACCCAACTGCAAGGCAATTTACAGCAGCATATAAAAAGTTGTTAGTGCATTCTGAAATATGCTATACAGGTAATGGAAACTGCACAAACTTACAAAATATAAACATAATCAAGGCAACTAGCACTTTTAAGCAGACACCAGAAATGATTATTAATTCATCATCAAGAGATTATCGTGCTATTGAAGAATTAATTGATATTGATACTCCACTTGATCATGATTACTTATTTAATTGTAGGGCACTTACAGAGACAACAAAACATATTGTCTACTATATAGTGACTATATAATGTGGCTTTATAGTGAGAAAATTAAGTTCTTTATTAAAATGTGAATATTGTATAGGGGTACATATAGTACCCCTATACAATATTCAAAAGAAGGTTCAAAGGGTACATATAGTACCCCTATACAATATATGCAAAAGAACCACTTTATCGACATTCACTAATATCATAAAAAACCCAAGGAAAATTAATTCATCCCTTTTATGATGTGTTTTTTTATATGCAAGAAAAGTGAATCTGTTTTTAGACAATGCATAAATACCGATAACGGTTTAGCTCAAAAATATGGTATCTTGACTCTTACAAGTCATATTTTATATATTTTAAAAAATTGCAATATTTTTTCTTCATTAGAAAATCATATGTATGATACATCCCCTATGGAAAATCACGTTATTTTTTTAACAAAATCTATTATCGAAAATTATCTTCGTGTCAGATATTTCTATTGGGGAGTAAAAACGTGTAATTCAATAAGACACCTATATACAAAATGTATCATATTTAAGGGTCAATGATATGTATAAATGTGGATTATGTATTTTATAAATAAATGTTATCACAGTATTCTTAATGAGTAGTAATTATTTTAGAAACCACAGACCAAACTAGGACGGACCCTCAAATTGTTTTCATTAGTTTTAAGCATGAAATATAGAAAATTATATTTTACAGTATATTGCATGAATGTTATATATGGAGAGAGCAAAACAAAAATATAATACAGTAGTCTACACTCTTAAAAGCTTGATATATTAATAAAAATTCTGTCCATCAAAACTAAAAATTTAGTATTGATTAAGAATCAAATTAAAAACCACATCAATAGCTTTCGACAGCTAATTGTTTTGAGTGTGACAAGATGGCGACTGACAACTTGTTTGCTTCACTGCAAGCACGTTGGGAGGCTTCAAAGTTGACTGTATTAAAGTATGCTTAGGGCGTCTCCTGCAACCTCCTTGATTTGTATACAGTATTGTATATCATTGGATTATAGTTTTAGAGTTGTAGTTAATACTTCAGTATCATCTTAAATGTAAATACAATAATCAAAATATACAGTGGATTCCGCTTAATTGCGACACGTCGGACTAAGTCATTTTGTCCCAATAAAGCGGCTGTACGAATTATATAATAAATTCTAAAATAAAATATGTAATTTGTAGGTAAATAAATAATGAATAAATTCTAAAATAAAATATGTAATTCGTAGGTAAATAAATAATAACTAAAATAAAATATGTAATTCGTAGGTAAATAAATAATAGGTTAAAAAACTGAAGTAGTAATAAATTCTAAAATATGTAATTTGTAGGTAAAAAAATAGTAATTACCTATTTTAACGATTTATTAAAATAGGTACCTAATTATTAGTTTTTTACCGATCTCCTCTGATTTCTTCAACACTGGGCCGCTAATATTCACGCCTCTCCCGCTAACTATAGAAAACCATTGATCTAATGCTTCTTCGACTTCTGGATCCTTTCCATCGCGCTTTCTTTTGGATGTTCCCGGAATTTCTTTTTATAATGCCCACTCCTCATGCAGTTGATTTTCTTGCTGTTGGAGACGCGCTATGGTAGATTTTGGTATACCAGTTATATCAGGAGTCTACAATGCTTGTACTAAATAGTGCTTTTAATTTTATCCAGTAAAGCAATTTTACTTGAAAGTGTAAAATCATTTATTGACATCTTGGCAAAGATTTAAAAATTTTAAATAAAATCGGCACTGTAAATGAATATCGCTATGTACAGTAACGATAGACTCTTAAGTAGATGTACTCTTGTCAGACTCACGACGATAGATAACTGATTCTCTTTATGCTAGTGTTGCTGAATACATTAGTGCAATAGATAACTGACTCTCATCACACTAGTGTTGCTGAATACAGTATTGCAGATAACCGATTCTCATCACGCTAGTGTTGTCGAATACAGTATGACGATAGATAACTGATTCTCATCACGCAAGTGTTGCCGAATACAGTATTGTTATGCCATCATGCTAGTGTTGTCGAATACAGTATTATTATGTATTATTTATCAGCGATGATATTTACTTATAATTTTACTAAAGAATGGATGTTTATATTAGTGCGACGACAGTGTGTCTTTACTTATAATTTTACTAAAGAATGGATGTTTATATTAGTGCGGCGAAGTGCGTCGATGATGCGTATGTAATAAGACAATAAGAAACGATCCGTTCCATTGTTTTAGTCTATATTGTCTTGTAAAAAGGTTTAACCTGAAAAATTACCGGTACAATAAAATGTTGTTATAATTTTTATATAAGGAATTTTTTAAGAAAGCACACAACAAGTATTAGTGATGCAGTGTTATATAAGGATTTTTTTAAGAAAGCACACAACAAGTATTAGTGTATAAGTACAATAAAATGTTATAATTTTTATATAAGGAATTTTTTAAGAAAGTCGCAACAGTATTAATGTACGTATGTTGCCATACTTTCGAAAAATCCCTAAAATATATCAAAACTTGAAAATTCTTTTCTGCTACTGGTCCCAATTAAGCATTTAAATTATGTATTAGTTTATTAATTTGGTTTCTCCCAATTAAGCGTTTAAATTATGTATTAGTTTATTAGTTTGGTTTCCGATAAATTATGTATTAGTTTATTAGTTTGGTTTCCGTTCTTTGAGATTTGGCGCAATTATGCGTTGCCCCAGTTAAGCGGAATCCACTGTATTAATAATAATATTATGTATTAGTTTATTAGTTTGGTTTCCATTCTTTGAGATTTGGCCTGGTGGTCCAATTAAGCAGAATCGACTGTTTTTATTAGTTTATTAGTTTGGTTTCCGTTCTTTGAGATTTGTCCCAATTACATAGTTTATTAGTTTGGTTTCCGTTCTTTGAGATTTGTCCCAATTACGCAAGTTTATTAGTTTGGTTTCCGTTCTTTGAGATTTGTCCCAATTACGCGACTATCTCAATAACCGGTGTCCCAATTAAGCGGAATCCACTGTATTCATTTTATTCCAAGAAATAATTTCACTTAGAAAACATCAGTTTCGAATAAAATATTTTGTATAATCTTATAGCGCTTTATGGAACTGTTAATGATTTTTGTTATGTTAAAAATAAATTATAATACAGTGGTATCTCGCAATTCGACACTAATTCGTCGCCGAATTCATGTCAAATTGAGAAACTATCGAATTGCAGAATAATTTTTCCCATAAAAGACTATATAAAATAGATTAATTCGTTATCGGACCCCATTCCACTCCTCTAACGGGAGTGGAATGGGGTCCGATGTTTTACTATTGTATAAAACATTAAATTACAAAATACACTATTTTATACACAACATACAATTTATTAGCCCTTGGATGTTGGAATAGTTTATCCTGTTCTACCTTCGAATCAATGAAACCAGCCTCGACTTGCTTTAAATTTCTCAGTTTGATCTGAGTTACATCTTTGAGTTTTCTTCTGTAATTCTTCGAAAATTAATCTAGTCTTCTCCCATATTATTGCCTAAGTTACTGGACCTCCCTCTAATATTTATCTAATCCAGAGAAGAAGTAGCTTTTCCATTTCTTCACTGATTAAAGATCTATTCTTGTCAGAAATTTTTTGTGCTTCAGCAGGCACTCGAGCACCCATAATCTCCTCTCTTTGCTGTCCTAGAAGGGCATACTCTTGAGCTATATCTGTAATTATTTTATCTTTCTGCACTTTATCTACAATGTCTTTCTTTCTCTATGCTCAATGAAGTGTTCTTCTTTTCTGAATTATTCTTCTGTTCACTTCTCCTTGAACCCATCTCTTAATTTTACTCAAAAAAATAATAACAACTACGGATGCGCAAATTTTTTACTTTCTGAAAAATATAGAATTGAAAATTAAAAGAAACAATACGAACAAACACCAAGCAGCCCAACAAAAACTGACAACAAATGGCAACATATGCACGCGCACGCATACGCCTTACTGCGAAATTCAACCTTCGAATTATGAGATACCATTGAATTTTTTTAATTGCTGTATTTATTGAAATATTAAATAATTTTTTTAAAATTAATATTAGATATATAAATATAATACCATATATAAAGGCTAGTGGTCTCAGCGACTGTGCCGCTGCACACTAGTGTGCCGTCAAACCTTTGAAGTTGTGCCACGAAAAATTAAGAATGAATTGTATGTATGTATATAATTGTATGAATCATTATATTATTATTAATAGTCCAGCGTGGCTTGTATGAATCATTATATAATAATTAATAGTCAAACGTATTAATAACAAATAATTTAAAAAATAAAAATTACATTGAAATTGTAGTTCCTCTAAAAAGACAGAATTCGCAATTGGCGCTGAACGTAATAATGAATGCCATTTTACGATTCCCTCTTGGAATCTCTAAACGAGTTCGGAGGTTTTTTATTCGTTATATACAGTATTATAAGATTAAATCACAAGAGTATTTTCCGGTCATTTATATGAGCAGGTAATTTCTAGTATATATTAATAGGGTGTTAATAATGAAACCTGGTTGGTTGGATTCCCTTTTGTCGAACCACTGTACCGATTCCTATAAATAGGATATCGTTAGAAAAATCAAACCCTCAAATTTCTGCGACAATTAAAATTTTTTGTCGTTATTCATAATTTAAAAATTAAGAAATAAAAACTAAATTAACTTATAGTTTCTGTAAAAGAACAAACTTAATAAGCCCCGAGATTTAATGATCCCGTGTACCAATTTGTCTGTAATCTGAATATAAATAAATAAGAATAAATATAACAATCTGTTAATAAAAATTCGTTGTTAAATCTAAATTATTTAAAATATTTAGGTATGCCGCCAAATTTTAAAAAACAGGAATACCTCGATTATCGCGGTTATTGTTGCCACGAAAAATACCGCAATAATCGAATCCGCGATAATCGGGATAAATAATGCATGTAAAATGGGTGATCACTGCCAGGGATTTTTCAAATCTATTAATATATACGAGGTGCAAAAAATGTGTTAAACGTGCCAATCTTCTAAGCTGATCACTCTACGTTTCTTCTTGATAGCTGTTGACTTGATATCATCCTTGCTTCTTTTAGAATTCATTGTAGAGGTAAATAAGAAAAGAAATAAATATTCACATGCAGTGCCTACTCTAGAGGTCCCGGCACCTGATGCAGCTTTCTTGTAATATCTACTCAGCAATGTACAGTATTGCTGAATAACAATATTGAGAAAAATCATAATTTTGGCGCCCCGATGCTGTGCATCATCTGCTTACCGGATTACCGGGTTACCCTGTCCACGTGTTCTTCAGGTAAAGGCGAACAGTTAGTGATGAGTGGTGAGCAAGCGCCGTCGGATAAAAACGAAGTGCTAAAGAGAGTTACCTGGAGAACAAATGTAATTCTGGTTGCTTATATAGTGGGCTATGTCTCGAAGCCGCGATAATTCGAATTTTGAGCGCAATAATTGAATTTTGGTATCAAATTATAAACCGCGATAAATCGAAAATCGCAATAATCGAAACCGCGATAA
Source organism: Olivierus martensii (assembly GCA_000484575.1). Classification (NCBI taxonomy): domain Eukaryota; kingdom Metazoa; phylum Arthropoda; class Arachnida; order Scorpiones; family Buthidae; genus Olivierus; species Olivierus martensii. Next base: position 74,240 of record AYEL01092062.1, on the reverse strand, counting down.
TCGAGGTATTCCTCAATAGAAAAAAGGTTGAGAACTACTGATTTAGGCCTATTACCAAATTCACTTATATTACATTTAAAATAGTATATAACTTAAAATATATTTTGTTGCTTAGGAACAGAAATCGATGATGCATTTGTGATGATTTCGGCTTGGAGAAATTCGCCAGTTAACGATAACGTAGAAAAGAGAATGAAGAAAGTTTATTCCGAAGCTGCAGTATCCATCACTATTACTTCTCTGACAAATTTAATCTCCTTCTGCGTTGGAACAACATCAGCGATTCCAATAGTGCACATATTCTGTACATATGCTGCATGTTGTATCATCTTTACTTATATTTACGAAATTATATTTTTTGGAGCTTGCTTAGCTTTAAGTGGATATCGAGAAGAGAAAAATCTTCATCCTTTAACATTTCGTCCAATAAATGGTAATTTTTAAACAATAAATGGATAAGTACAAAGAACATATAAAATTATGATTGTACTGAATATGTTCTTTATACTTATACAATTATATGCACATTGAATTACATGTACTCTGTATTATATAGTATTGAATATTAAGATATACTATTAAATTTCTTTGAATACTTTAAAGCATTGTTTTCCAAACTTTGAGGCGCGTTCCATTAGAGGGACGCTAGTCTATCGCAAGAGGGCACACAAGGATTAACAGAAAAATCATTTTTGAGATAAATTTGAATTTTTGTTTGAAATTCAAATTGCTGTCGAAAAAAGAATCAGAAAAAGGGTTATAAACACATGTATTCATGTATTCAGAAACTTTTCTTTGTAGTAGTTTAAAGACAGAATATCAATCTGGTTTAGTGATTGAAAAAGAATTACAAGCAGAGCCGGATTAATGTATTAGCCAAAGGCCCCGCGCCAATAAATATGTACATAATTTTTTGGTCATCTTCTAATATGAGCGTTAAACCAATGATCTTGTGATTTATGCCATATTTAACGCCTTTTCATTTGGTGTCACGAAATTGTGAGTGAAAGATCATAAGAGAGAGACTTAGTACGACTCTTCATTATTTTTATCTTAATTTAAACTTTGTTATGGCTTCTATTTTATTTTTTTTAATTATAAAATATATATATAAGGCGGAGTGGGGTAAGGGCGTACTTGGGGGAAATGCATTATCGGGATTTTTTTATTATAAGATAATCGAAATTTTGCTATATGATATTGTAGTATTCTACTACAAGTTAATATCGATCTATCGACGTAGATAACTCGCGATGAATGATGCGAATCCAGTATTTACATCGACTCTTACTATTTATTATTTTAATTATAAATTAAACTCATTTAAAAAATACAATTTCTACTTTGCCGAATTCTGCATGCAATTAAAAAAAATTTCCTCATTCAAAAAAAAGAGGAAAAGTATTGCATAATAATAATAAAACAAATTCTATATATTTTTATAAAGAAATATTCTTATTTTACAGAACAGGAACATCAAAAAATTATATTTAAAATTTAGAGAGAATATAAAAAATAAATTGATTTGCATAACAAAGATATTTTCAAATTTAATAAAAATAATGCATAGTTTCTGAATTTTATCCACTACCATAAAATAAATACATTTAATGTTCCAGATTTACTCATATTTTTACATCTATGAAATTTGCATATAATTAACAAAAAAAAAAATTCACAAAATTTTAACAGATGACGTTAGCAGACTGCAGTAAAACTTTCTGAAATCAAAAATTTACTCCACTAGAGAGATCATATATCAAATACAAGCAGAATTCTAACATTGCATAATCAGTTTTAATATTTTTAAAAATTAGAATTTTACTGAATTGCTAAGCCTTCCTGATGAATCATTAATTTTCAAAGCATGAAAATTTGCCAATAAAAAAATAGCCATGATCTCTCAATCTGTATGAGACTGCTTTCATATATAAGATATTGTAATATAAAACTCTGTTTTTATAAATTATTAATTATAATCATTTGCAACATGACAGTTGCAAGTTTTGCATTGCATTGTGACATATACAGACAATTCTCAATTTGCATAGGATTATTTTCAGGTAAACCAGCAAAGCCCAAACCCATACAGAAAAACTGGAGATGGACTTAGAATTGAATCCAGACCCTCCAAAATGGCTTTTCTATGCAATTTATGTGCTTATTTTTAGTGTTACATAATTTGATACACTAGTATTATATAGCTCAGCATTTCCCAAACTTTTCCTATAAAGGAACACTTCATGAATTCTGAAATATTAACAGTTACAATCCAGACTATAGTGAAACCCGGACTATGCGAGGTATTGCTGTATTTGTATATTTCGGTACAGGTACTTATGATGGGATTATCAAAACACAAATCCATCATAAGTCAAAAAAGAACCACAATGATAGTAGTTTTAGTAGTCATAATAGATCAGCATTTTCTAAGCTTTTTCTATGATGGAACATTTCACAAATCTTGAAATTTTTATGGAATATCTTGATTATTTTATCAAATTGTAATTATGTAAAATAAACTAGCAACTCTAGTTTCAACTTGGCACAGTATTTTAAATCATATGAGGCTTATATTAATTTTCATAATTTTTTATGGAACATAGTTTGGGAAATGCTGATATAGCTTATGCTCCAACAAATATTTTGACTTGCATAGGGTTTCATAAAGTAATCCACCTACATAACTCAGGTACTTTCTTTATAAACAATTCATTAAATTTCTGACTATATTTATACAGGAAAACTTTTAACAAAATTTCTCATTTTTAAGTACTTAAAAATAGTCACTTAACTAAATACAACTTGCTTTCTTCTCACAGACTTCAAAACATTGAATAATCAGCACTATAAGCAAGTAGTTTATACAGGTTTATTTCTGTAAAACGTTTTCGGACTCATCTTAGTCCCTCATCAGTACAATTAAATCTGCTATTGTTTACCTATATGATATATTTAAAATATGTTCTGTTATATGTATCATGTATCATGATATATTTAAAATATGCAATTAATGTATCCAATTTGTATCTGGTTCTGTGTTCATTAAGATGAAGGTAATTCCAACTTATGATCCTATTTGTCATAAATAATACCGGACTCATCTTAGTCCCTCATCAGTACAATTAAATCTGCTATTGTTTACCTATATGATACATATAACAGAACATGATATATTTAAAATATGTATCATGATATATTTAAAAATTAAAACTGATTTTTTTTTTTCTGTTACAGTATTTGAGGAACATTCTATTTGAATACATGATGGGAAAAGAACCATTGGTAAGCATTTGCTATATAATAATTCACCCTAGTTATGTGATTTACAGTTTCAGTTTTAGAGATATGTAAATGTACAACTTTTATCTGTATTAAATTTCTATAAAATACAAATTTAATGTATCTTTTATGAGCATAGATATAAAAATTTAGCTGTGAATTCATTAGCAGCTTTCAATTTATATGGAAATTAACTGCATAAATAGGGGATCTGATGTAATTAGTTTATTCCTTAAAATAAAAATCTTTTTATCATTCTAGATATTAGCCAAAGTTATAACAGCTGTTCTGAAATTTGACGAAGATCAAACTCGGTTGATTCTTCAGAGGGAAGCATCTAGACAAGTCCAGGTAATAAATTACAAATATGATGCAAGGTGATGCATTTCCATTTAATATAGAATTTTCTGCTTGTAACAATCATCTATGTTATTAATACACTAATATTAGCATAATTAATACTGCACTATTTCTAATCTTTATTATAAATTTAGAGATGCTGTTTTTTGCAAAATCCTAATGAATTGAAAATTATGCACATATAAGTGAGATAACATATTGAAAGTCCAACTTTCTTTTTTGCCACTATAATTAGATAATGTTGTAACCAAAAAGCATTGTGTTATTGAATCATCTTGCATTGAATTCCCTTAATCATATAGTTACAAATGCTGACCAGGCCATAGAAACATGATGTCTAGCTTTAGTGGACAAAAAATTTTTTAATTTAAATGAAAAATTGGTAATTATGTTAAAAAAATTTTTTTATTTTATTTTTTGTTGTTTTCATGGAAGACATGAAAGATGAGATTCCAATAAAATTCTTGTTGTCTAATTTTTTCCCCATTTTCGTGGTTCATTAAACTGAATTTCTTTTTTGCCACTATAATTAGATAATGTTGTAACCAAAAAGCATTGTGTTATTGAATCTTCTTGCATTGAATTCACTTAATCATATAGTTACAAATGCTGACCAGGCCATAGAAACACGATGTCTAGCTTTAGTGGACAAAAAATTTTTTAATTACCAATTTTTCATTTAAATTATGTTAAAAAAATTTTTTTATTTTATCTTAGAATAATGGATAATCATAATTACCAATTTTTATTTTTTGTTGTTTTCATGGAAGACATGAAAGATGAGGTTCCAATAAAATTCGTCTAATTTTTTCCCCATTTTCGTGGTTAATGACCCTGCCAAATATTTATACGATCGGTTAAAATTTTTTTTTCTCAAATTTCAAGAGTATTACTCTTTAACAAAGAATAACTCTAAAACGAAACAACCTATCTTGATGTGGTAAAAGGCATTTTATAGTAGATTTGTTCCTGATTCTGCTCGTGCCAATTAGGGTGCGTAAATAAGCATCAAAACTTTTTTAACTTGCACGTACACTCTTACCCCGTTTCGGGTTAAGTGCGAATAGCTGACATTTTGTACGATTTTGTCGCAAATATAAAATTTTCAAAAATGATTTAAACGGTATTAGCTGTGGAATGCCATTGTTAACGACCCTGCCAAATATCTACACGATAGGTTGAAATACCTTCGTTTAATGTCCAACTTTGTAAAAACCTTGTGCACTTACCCCACTCTGCCTTACATCTCTTGCTCTAATATTTTACATTCACCTTGTTATTTTTGATAATGATAATTACTATGCAAATTAAAAATATATATGTTCAAATATATTTGTGTTGATTTTTGGTTACCGGTATTTTAATATGGGGCCCTTTCTTAACATATGCTGCATGCCCCGCACTAGCTTAATCCGGCCCAGATTAGTAGTAGTGATATTTTCAGTGACACTCCGATTTGAGAGAATTTGTGCTGAAAAACTAGCCCATGCATCGTATTACATATTATATTGTATTAAACATGTATTCTATTTTTCGTTTTTTTTTTGTAAGATTTATTTAATTGTATTAAAAATGATTACACCATAATAAATATATATTTTTTTCTGTATAAGAACTGTAGTTATACAAAATATGGTATGTTGTTTTGTAGTAACAAATTATAAATAGAAAGTATTTATAAAATTAGACTTTTTTGAATATGACGGAACGTACCAACTTTTTATGGAAAAAGAGGGGCGCAGACATAAAGATTGGAAACCATTGCTTTAAAGGAAATATTTAATTAACTTATGGATATTACTGACAAATAAATGTTGTTTATTGTATAGCCAGTCATCTTGAAATATTATTTAAAAATATGTTAATCTTTGATAAACTTTTAACTTAATTTAAGCAATAACCAACGAATGTTTGATTAAATTCATTGTGCTTTCTATTTTATTTTTGTCGATTGCACGAAAAACTGAATCGTTGCATCAAATAGAAAATCTATTTGAAAAAGAGAAGAAAATATTCTATGAATGCGAGGAAGAATTTCTATTTCTCATGCAAATGCTGGACCCAAAAAAAAGAATTTATTTTAACAATAAGCAAATATTATGCATGATGGATAGAAAGATAGCGAATTATGGAAAAATTTTTTTTTATAATTTTTAACAAGTATTTAAATAATTATACGATAATTTCATGAAATAATGAATACCGCTTTTTTCATAAAGATAATAAGTTTTGTTTCAATCGTTAAGAGAATTAACATAATGATAAAGATCCAAACAAAATATTTTCCAATATATCAAGTAGTTTAGATAACTTGTAACAGTTTCAGCTGAAACAGTTATAATGTGGCACAATATATAGTATAGGAAATATAATTATTGCAAATATTTTTAAATTAATTTAATTTCTGTCTTATATTATTAAAAATATTTATAAATATTATTTTCACCAATGTAAATACAATGCAAAAATTAAGTAATTGTGTAATTAAGTAATTGTGGAGAGGGATCGATTAGGTTGTTCCATATTGTTGATGCGGAGTACTTACGGCCTATCTGGCCTTTATAGGACTCAAATTAAAGTCATGAGACTTTAATTTTGTCACTTCTGACATTAGACACTTTTAGAGCGTTTCTCCTGCGGGTTCCTCAGGTAGGGATGGCAGAACGTCAGGTGACTCACGTCAGAAGCTGAGACGACACATCTTAAAACACTAAATATAAGCTTTTATTTGGAATCATTACATCCCACGAAAACAGAGATTTCTTCATAAATAAAATTTTAAGTTAACTGTATAGAGCATTGATAGCGTTACTTTTTCCTTCACAAACAAAAATTCGTAATTAGTGCGGCTAGTCTAATGGCATTCAAGATTGTTGGTGTATTTTTGCTGTGGATTGTGCCGTTCGGTTTTCGACTGTAGAGTTGCAATATCTTGCAAATAATCCAAAAACTAATGATATGAACAGAGTCTTCTTTTTGAAGGCTTCTTTTCTCTTTTTTTTTTGTGTTATCTCTGTAAAGTTGGAAATTTCGTTTCGGTCGCTTCTCTCTTCCTATGAGCTTTCGATATCTTCAGAATCGAAACTTCAACTGTTTTTTCAGAGATGAATTTCTACTCTTTCCACCTCGGAGTCGAGATTTCAAATGTCTAACCTCTACAAAGGGCCGGTTCAAGGTACTAGCAACTCGGGCAATTGCCCGGGGTGTGCCATGTGCTTAGAGCGCCATCGAGGAACTTCCAAAAAATACAAAAGTGAAAATAATAAATAAAATATTTTTTCAATCTGCTGTTTTTAAAATGGGGAAAAAAGCAAGTTTCTCTCTATATAATATAAATTAGGTTCATAAACACTAATAAGTTTCAGAATGTCACGGCAAATTTGTGGGTGGCATTAAGAATAATGCTTACAATACCTATTACTGTGGCCGCTGGCGAGAGAAGCTTTAGTTTACTAAAACTTATAAAAACATACATACGGTCCTCCATTTCTTAAAACAGAATGAATTCTTTGGCAATTTTGTCTATAGAAAATGATATTGCGAAAGAATATAAATATAGAAAGTGCTAACGAAAAGATTTATTGATCTAAAGGAAAAAAAAAAATGTTTTAGATAGGCTAATTGTTCATACTGTCCAAATACTAGTTTTTGTTAAAAACAACCCGGTAATAAACTCATTTCTACATTTTTTAGTTTTTTCCTTGTGAAAATTTTTATAAATATACTTAAAAAGGGCGCCCGCAACCATAGCGTCAGCCTTGCCTCTACATTCCATCCAGCTGACGTCTGTCTCACCTTCACTTTTTGACATCCCGTTCCCGGGAATGTTTATAACACATACCTTGTTTAATCGGCGTTCGATTCTTGTTTAGAACTTTGGAGGTTACTTTATCGTTAATAAGGCACTACAGTCAATATCTGAAATAATAAAACTAGATGTCTATACTCTGTTCATGTTAAGAAAAAACCGTATGTAAACAAACCAAACCAACCATTAAATTGAAGTTTTGATTTTTTTATAAGATTAAATAATATATATTATTTAATAATTTTTTTAATAATTTTTTATTTTATATAAAATGATATTACTATTGTCATTTAAAATTACACATTTTGCAATTTCTGCTTTTATTAATAAGGCACTACAGTCAATATCTGAAATAATAAAACTAGATGTCTATACTCTGTTCACGTTAAGAAAGAACCGTATATAAACAAACCAAACCACCCGAAACGTATGCATCCGCCAATATTGTGACTTGATTGGTTGAAAACAGTAAAGTTCGGTTTCCATCCAAATTTTACCGGTCTAAAACCAACCGAAACGTACGCATCCGCCAATATTGTGACTTGATTGGTTGAAAACAGTAAAGTTCGCTTACCATCATTTCTGGTTCAAATCCGGGGTCCAGGCAAACTGAAATAAGCTGGCCCCCATATAAGTATTTTATTATATTGTATTATATATTAATACAGGTATATAAAAATGTTTAGGCTTAAAATGAATATAGTGCACCCCATTTAGCATTTTATTATATTGTATTATATATTAATACAGGTATATAAAAATGTTTAGGCTTAAAATAAATATAGTGCACCCCATTTAGCATTTTCATTACTGGTCTACAATAATTTCACAACATAATATGTATTACAAATTATTATGAAAATACTCAATTTGAATCTGAATTAGATTCGTCAGAACTAAAATTCGTTGAAATGATCAATTCCTCTACATTGAAATCGTGAGCTATATCAATTTCCCAAAATTTTTTTTCGACGGTTTTTACACGTTTGACATAACTTCACCAATTTTCAATCGTTACAGGTGTAATTGCTTGATTAGCAAGTTCTTCTACTTTAAATTAAGCAAACAATTTATTATTATGTGCAATATAGCCTTGGACCTGACTCCATACCATCTCTATAGGGTTTAATTGGCAGTGGTATGGAGATAGATGTAAGATACAGTGGCAGTGCTTTGCTGCTATTTTGTTGATCTTATACTTGTCATATAAACGCTTCACAGAAGAAACTATTTCCAGTAACTCAGTTTTTAGCACATCATTCTCATAACTGATGTTTTTTGAGTTCAGCCGTTTAATAATTTTGCATTTTTTCCACAATGATGATGGTATTTTTTCAACTTTCACAGAATGATAGAATATAGCCTTGGACCTGACTCCATACCATCTCTATAGGGTTTAATTGGCAGTGGTACGGAGATAGATGTAAGATATAGTGGCAGTGCTTTGCTGATCTTATACTTGTCATATAAACGCTTCACAGAAGAAACTATTTCCAGTAACTCAGTTTTTAGCATATCATTCTCATAACTGATGTTTTTTGAGTTCAGCCATTTAATAATTTTGCATTTTTTCAACAATGATGATGGTATTTTTTCAACTTTTACAGAATGATAGAGAGCATTGTCTAATACAATAATGCTGTTGGGTAACATATCTTCAGAAAAGTTTTTGAAAAATGGTTTGTTCATTTCCTCAAGATAGTCTCCAGAACTTTTACCTGCACGGAATACTAATTCTGCTTCAGGAATAAACCCTTTTTCATTACATACATGAAGCAATAATGCTGTTTGGTAATAACTTGGGTAACATATCTTCAAACCATTTTTCAAAAACTTTTCTGTTCAAGATAGTCTCCAGAACTTTTACCTGAACGGAATACTAATTCTGCTTCAGGAATAAAGCCGAATCAAACGTCCTCCTTTACCTGTCGGACCCTTCCAGAAATGCTTGTTTCGCAGATTTTATTGTTTTATCTAGCCATATTTCAGAGGAAGAATGTCCGGCATTTACCCAAGTTTCATTGAGATAATAATATATATTTCTATTTTCGATTTGATATTTTTTAATAGCACGTAAATACTTGTGGCATTTTATCTTGCCATATTTCGGAGGAAGAATGTCCGGCATTTACCCAAGTTTCATTGAGATAATATATATTTCTATTTTCGATTTGATATTTTTTAATAGCACATAAATACTTGTGGTGCCAAAATATTATGTCATTCCTTTCAATCAGCAGTGCATTCCTTGATCATTTTTTATATTCGAAACCTAAATCTTTTATAATTTTGTATGTTTAAAATTAGACAAATCTTGTTTTTATATTCGAAACCTAAATCTTTTATAATTTTGTAGAATGTTGTACGTTTAAAATTAGACAAATCTTGATCGTCATTAACTATCCTTAATAGTTTTTCTATTGTCGGAGATTCGTTCCGGAAAAAAAATTCGTGGATTTTACCTCTGATTGCAGTTTTCGTAAATTCATCCAATGCTTCTATCATGGTTTGTCGCTTCCGCTTTTTCGAAGGAGTGAAAACTCTGCCTTCCACTTGCAGTTGACGTTTACACTGAAACACTGTTGAACGTGACACTCCAGTATATTTGGCAGTTATATTTACATTATTATTCACCAATACTCCAGCATTTTTATCCTGTAATTTCTCATACACATTCAGAATGATCTGCCTCGATGTACTATTCAATATTTTCCCACTCACACGTGTCACTAGTCGATGCCATTACGAACTTCAAACACGTCGTATGATCACGTGATGTAAATATAATATCCGTCGGTTACTTAAAATTAATCTATTATAAAGCAATAATAAACCAATAAATACTTAAATTTTATAATAATAAAGTACTAAATGCCGAATTTACTTTACGGACTAGTTACCAATTGGAAGGCAACTTTATAGCCAAATCACACCCACGAGGTAAACATCCGGTTTTTTCTTAACATGAACAGAGTATAGTTTCATATGTAATTTTTCATATAATATAATAAGAAGAATTTTCTCTCTTCCACTTGCAGTTGACGTTTACACTGAAACACTGTTGAACGTGACACTCCAGTATATTTGGCAGTTATATTTACAATATTATTCACCAATACTCCAGCATTTTTATCCTGTAATTTCTCATACACATTCAGAATGATCTGCCTCGATGTACTATTCAATATTTTCCCACACACACGTGTCACTAGTCGACGTCGTATACATCACGAGGCTGTATGATCACGTGATGTAAATTAATTTTAAGTAACCGACGGATATTATATCTATTATAAAGCAATAATAAACCAATTATTATTATAAAATTTAAGTACTAAATGCCGAATTTACTTTACAGACTAGTTACAATCTCGAAACTTTATAGCCAAATCACACCCACGAGGTAAACATCCGGTTTTTTCTTAACATGAACAGAGTATAGTTTCATATGCAATTTTTCATATAATAAGAGAGAAAATTCTTATTATATGAAAAAATAATTGGAATAGCTCGACTTACAACAGAGATTGTAAGTTGAAAATACCAAAATTTATGGATTGTGCACAACTAATATTTATTAATAAGCAGAAAAAGAATGCCTTCCATATATATGACCATTGTAATTAGTAAAATGAATATTTTGTGTAAATAGTTTAACATTTCCTTTACTGTGGGGATTACAAATATTCATGTGGCCACTAGCAACTTCTCATGAGAACTCTTGAATTAGAATATTCTATTTGCTTTCATTCAAAACTTCTAGCATTTTCTTTTTTTTTTGTACCAAATGGTAGTCTGTCAACGAAATGAAATTTTCAAGTTTGGACTTTCAATATTCTTACATTACTGGCACAATTGTTTTTGATTCCTTAAAAAAATGGCATCTTATTAATCAGCTAACACTAAACATTGATGAAATGCTTCCTTTTACCAGAAATAGGATCTGCCATAGAGAAACCATCTAGTCCTTTGAAAGTGGTATGCATCACCATTTTAATTCATTAACTGCATGATTTTTAAAAGATTTTGAATAACAGATTTTTCTTTATTGCAGAGAACTCACTGGTTGAGTTCATCCTGATTACTTCTGACCAGTCGGAGTGGACCACCTATAACTAATTTTCGGGAAAAGCCATTGTGCGGATGGGCAAGAAGACGCGATCAACTTAAGCCCATCCACATCTTTGGTAAATTTGTACATTTATTACATATTCGGTTTGGTCTGTCAGAAATCTTCTGGTGCTGGACAGCAAATTCATTCACGTGTCAAATGAAAGAATTAAATATTTCCATTTTACTAAAAAATGTAATGATTTTATTATGAATATATAATACATACACACGATATTCACAAGGGATAGTTAAGCATAACGTCCTGTCTGGCTAATTCCAACAACATAGGATCATCGAAAAATTTGTTAATGCTGACATCTTCACTCAGACCCTAGAAAATAGTTGTTAAATATGTAGTAATGACTAAACAAGTACATTCAGATTAACTTACTTTTCTTCGACGAGTCTTAATCATAAATTCTCGAGCTAAATGGGGTGCAGGTTGAGGTTCTAGAGGCCTAATGACTATACTTTTGTCCAATGGATCTCCAGGAACAATCTACAAAAACAAAATAATTAAAGATCTCTATGCAACCAAGTTAAATGGTTTTTTGTCAAAATTGATCTTTTTTTTTTTTAGTAATTTTCACTGGAGCTCATAAATAATAAGTGCTTCACAGATTTAACAGGAGTGTTAACCAGATTTTGTTATATAATAATCCCTTTTGTTTTTATGCTGCCTTTGAGAATAACAGTATTTAGATTTTTACCATCTTCATTTAAATCAAGCGCATCACATTTCTGCTAATTCAGTAATTAGCATGCATACAATTTGTTATTATACCAGATTCTTAATAACAATAATCCGATCATGGCAAGTAGAAGATAACTTTTCATTCATTCATACAAAACTGATCACATCAGCAATGTATTAATATTCTTTGTTAAAGACAGTTATATAATTACATAGAGATATCTATTGTAAGATTGCCAATTAATGTCACCTAATAATTTTTATATCAAATACTGTATAGTGAGAAAATGACTTATGATAAATATTATCCATATTAAACTGCTAAAAACTTCATACAATGTTACAATGCAAAGTGTGCTTAGTTTAGTTAACCATAGTATCTGATAATATATTAAATACAGAGGAATCTAAGAGAGATAGCACAATTTTTAATTCAGTCAACTAAACTGCTAAAAACTTCATACAATGTTACAATGCAAAGTGTGCTTAGTTTAGTTAACCACAGTATCTGATAATATATTAAATACAGAGGAATCTAAGAGAAGAGAGATAAGTTGACTGAATTAAAAATTGTGCTAACTAGAAGAGCTTATGAGCATAATGTACATATAGAATAGAATGAGGCAAAGATCATACAGCCCTGTGATACCCTCAGGAAGAGATTATTGCAAAAGCATTCACATTTTTTGAATAGGACCTTTTTAGTATTTGTAATGACCACCCAGGAGAGAATATCTCATCCACTTGTAAGATTAACTGATTGATGTTACAAAAATTATAAAAAATTTTTTAATCTTTATACATTTGTGCTTCTGTATATTTGAATAGGACCTTTTTAGTATTTGTAATGACCACCCAGGAGAGAATATCTCATCCACTTATGATGATTAAACAGCTATCAGTTAATCTTACGTGTTATCACAGAAGTGCACATTTCTGATTTAAAAAATTTTTTTAAACATCTTTATACATTTGTGCTTCTGTATTCTGTACAGCAGTTGAAGATGATCACTAGACCAAAACATTCTATAAAGTTTTTATTTGTATAAAACTGCTTTCAGTGATCAATCTTGTTTTTTACCACTAAGAGTTTCTTATTGTTGATTGATAAATATATTGCATATTTATAAAATACTCACTTGCCAATGATGAAACACAGAAAGACAAAATGCTTGGCCTTGAGTGTGTGTTCTTAAATCAGTTTCAAAGCCAAATGAATCTATGGCTGGAATAAATGCTTTTATGGTGTAAAGGGGAGATCCTGGAACAGGAGCATCTTGGGTTACGTGACCTCTACAAAAATAACAATATTTTTAGATTCAGCTTTTTAGAATATCAATTCTTTGCAATAAAGTAAAAAATATTTGCTAAACATTAATATCGAATAAGATGCCATTATGAACATAAAATATTTTCAGAAAGACATACCTTCGGCGTGCTAAGACTGTATATACAGCAGAGACACAGTCAGCTGGAGCTTGCACTTCAACAAAATAATAAGGCTCCATGAGACGGGGAGTGGCCATCAAGAAAGCTGAATATGCCACTCTTCGAGCTGTGGGAATAATCTGTCCTCCTCCTCTATGTATAGGTTCAGAAGCTATCACTGCATCAAGAATTTTGAATTTTACATTCCTTATAGCTGCAAATAAAATTTTAAGCACATATTAATAACAACTATATTGATTAAGCAACTTTTCTAACTAAATATTTCTATTGCTAGTTATCTATATGATACTCTTGCAATTTAGTAAAAAATATGGGAGAAAACATGATTATATAATTATGATTAAATATTCATAAAGTCATTGTATATTTTTTTAAATGTCCATTTGGTTAAAATCACTTTTATATAGTATTTATATAAGCTATAATATATAAAATCACAAAATTGGAAAATAAAGGATTTATTTAAAAGTATATGATGTTATCAGAAAAAACTATATTTTGGGCTTTACTTTTATGTCATTTATTAGAATCATATACTGTTCATGTAGTTTACTGTATCAGTTAATTTTAATTCTATGGATGAGAAGTAAATTCAGTAATTTATATAAGTCCAGAAAACTTATATAAATTATATTATTATATGGGATTGTGCCCTCATTATGATAGATATTGACAACAGACAACACTGTATTAAAATTTAACTTAAAACTTTATCCGCCAGGGGAAGTTTGGCTTGTTCGTTATTAATTTGTAATTAGCAGATGCTAGACAGACAATGTGGACCCTACTTTTAAAAGCTTCCATTTCCTTCAGAAAGTAGGCTAAAAATTAATATGTAGGTTTTAAAACTATTCACTTTTTCATACAAATATATATTATAATAAAAAGTGAGAATATCTATTTTTGTAAATCTTAGTCATTCTTCCTCAATTTATAATACAAATTCTCTAGAACAGTACACACATTTTAGAAAAATTTCACTGTTCATATAAACAGTGATGACAAGTTAACTTACTGGTTAGTTATATTTTAAAATATTTAATCACACATTGTATGCATGATATTCTATGTAAACATAATTTTAACTGCATTATGGAGATATGGCAAAGGATATAACAGTGAGAAAAAAAACAAATCACTAAACTTTTACATTTATTGAAATTAAATACTCAGCAAATACATTTTACAGAAAGTATTCAAAGTGACCTCTATTACATTCAAGGCATTCAACCTCTATTGTACCATGAATTCCTGATTTGCTGAAAGATGTCAGTCATCAATATATTAACTCAAAAAGCAGTTGATAAACAATAACTTAATGTAACATTTTTGGTCATATAAACAACCATTTTTAGCATCAAGAATAGAATTAAAAAGAAAATAGAGTTTTAGTTCGTTTTAAACATGCAACATTTCAAATTATATATAATAAAGGAATAAGCATGTGAAGTCCATGTTTCTATACATGTACGAACCGGACCGGAACTCCTGAGACCGGAAGTGCTGTATAATAAAGGAATAAGCATGTGAAGTCCATGTTTCTATACATGTACGAACCGGACCGGAAGTGCTATTATTATTTTTTCTCACTTTGAATCTTTAATCACGTTTTTTACAAAACTAAATCCCATTCTTGTTATAAATTTTGTTTAAATTATTGTAGTTTACTTCCTATTTATGTTTGTACACTTCTTTTTATTATTTGACTTCAATCTCTGCTTTTTACACTTTGAATCTTTAATCACGTTTTTTACAAAACTAAATCCCATTCTTGTTATAAATTTTTTGTTTAAATTATTGTAGTTTACTTCCTATTTGTTTGTACACTTCTTTTTATTATTTGACTTCAATCTCTGCTTTTTGATCGAAAAATGTTGGCTGTTCCTATGCTCAAGGGTTCAGTTTGCATTTGGCATGCCGAGACTACATAAACATTACATTCATGGTTGCATTTAAATAAATGATTTATTATTACCATCCATGATTATTACCTAGTTTGGTCCCTGGTGGATCAAAGTAGTCTTAAGTCTGTAAGAGTCAGTTGGAGCCACACACTTTCTTTATTGTATTTCCGTTTTTATTGTGGATGACAGGCTATGGTTCCTACAAGGACTCAACAGCAAAATCTCAAATTTGACAGATAAGAAAAAAGTTTAATTTTTGATGTATTTGGGCACATAATGGCCAATGGCTAACTAGTACATAAATATATGAACATTTAAAAATTTTAAATTTCAATTAATTAATAAAATTTGCTTAACAGTTATTGAAAACCCATCAAATGTATAATATTTAAACATATATAGTTTTGTTTTTACATTTGATGGGCTTGTAATAACTATCAAGCAAATTTTTAAAGTGCATTAATAATTTAAAATTTTTAAATGTTTGTATATTTCAAATGTTGTATATCAAAAATGAACTAAAACTCTGTATTCTTTTAATTCTATTCTTGATGCTGAAGATGGTTGTTTATATGACCAAAAACATTACACTAAAGTAAGTTATTTATCAATTGCTTTTGAGTGCTGTTATTTTGAGTTAATATGTTGGTTTTTGTTATTAGTAGTTAGTTGATGTTGGGCATATTTCGAATAATCATTCCAGCTTCTATAACGGCATCTTATAGATTATCCAGTGTGTTGTGTCACTAGGAATGCACCTCATTTTTATTAGCTGTGCAACATACATTTGAGACTGGGATGCTGTCCCAGGCAAGCCTGGGACAGCATCCCAGGCAATCTATGACCAAAAACATTACACTAAAGTAAGTTATTTATCAATTGCTTTTGAGTGCTGTTATTAGTAGTTAATTGATGGTGGGCATATTTTGAATAATAATTCTAGCTTCTATAATGGCATCTTATAGATTATCCAGTGTGTTGTGTCACTAGGAATACACCTCATTTTTATTAGCTGTGCGACATACATTTGAGACTTGTTGTTTGACCTAGGAATTCTACCTAGGTCTTGTTGTTCGACCTAGGAATTCAGCATCTTCAATATTGTTGTTCGACCTAGGAATTGGTAACAGTGCTGATCAGATTGCCTTAATATGTAGATGGATACCCTTGTCATTGATCTATAGTTACATAACATATCAAAATCTACAGAACAACTGTTAGTAGAAACTCAGATGAATAGTGCTGATCAGATTGCCTTAATATGTAGATGGATACCCTTGTCATTGATCTATAGTTACAGAACAATGGTTAGTAGAAACTCAGATGAAGTCCTTCAATCTATGTTGTAGAATATGGTTAGTACAAAAACACCAATAATAATAATGAAGAATACTACAAAGGGGCAGCATATCATGGTGACAGTTCAACGGAAGACACTAGATGAGCAATGGACAAGGGTGAGGATGAAAACATAAAAAATCTGATGAGATGCAGCTCCAGATAATGAAAAATGATCAGAGAAAACAATGTAAGAAGGTTATTTAATAAAACTAACCTTTTTAAATGTGATTAGGCTCATTATTAAATTTGCGAGATCAGCTACGGCTGGATCCTCACAACTAGAAAAGTGGAAGTATGGTCCACAAATTGAACCTGTTTCTCCATGATGGCAATTCACTGCTTTATCATGGTCCATCAGATCAATGCCATATCTCTAAGCAGTTAAAATTTATATAGAAATTTTTGTTTATTTTTAACTGAAATACATGCACCTGTTTGTTGTATGCAATCCACCACATCCTGTATAATTACAAAGCAACTCAATAATTAAGCAGATAAATCTAAATTTAGTAAGGTCCCCAATTTATGCAGTTAATTTGTCCAAAAAATATCAGACTTATGCAATGTTTAAATTCAATATATATGAATGTATGTGATAGTGAATAGAGTGGCCAAATGAAATTTATAAACATAAATAAGGAAAGTTAGGGACATATATGATATTTTTGCAAAAAGGTAATTGTTTAATGAATTTTTAATTCATGTTTTATAAAAATTCAAAGAAAAAAGAATTTATAAATCTGTATATCTGAAACCACTAGCCAGGAACCTATTGTATTGGGAATCAAGATAATTACTTGGCATAATCATTGTCTTAATATTTCTAATCTAGCAAAATTTATTCCTAGTGAACTATTTTAAATTCTAAAATAGTTCACTAGGGATAAATTTCTCTAGATTAGAAATATTTGGATAAAATCTTCTAGTTAAGTTTGATTACGAGGCACATCTTAAAAATTAAATCTTCAATGAAAAGTTTAAAAGAATAGCAGGAATTATGGAGTGTCCAAAATTTAAAACAAAACTTAATAAGTTCATAGACAGGTATTAAAAATTGTTACCAATGAATTCCTTTCAAAACTTTTACAATATAAATTGTCCTTATATAAAATTTTAGCCTACCTACTAGTAAATGAAATTTTAATTAATTTCACCTTTAAATATACTTACGTTCTTCACATAATGGTCCTTCTCTAGTAGCCCACTGAAAACCTTGAATGATGCTATCTTTAACCATATTCAATAAATTTTTGTCCACCTATATAACATTTGCAATTGATTAATCTTCAAACAATATTTTCTTATGTTTTTTTTAAATGTTTAAGTCTTACTTCAGAAGGAAGTGTGTCATCTACTAAAATGTTAGGCCCCGTTGAATCTGGACCAAATGCCCAAATTGAACGTGATGCTAACAAATCCCACTCATATTTTGTTTGGAAAAATTCACTAAGAGCTTTACGATTCCAGGTAATTTGTACTACTTCATTTTCCAAATCTTCGGCCAATCCTTTTTCTAATGCAATCGGAATATATGTGCAAATACTAAAATTAATGCATTATTTCTTATTAAGAAAACATGATAATTAATTGGTTTTTCTTTCTTCTTATTCCAAAAAAAAAAAAAAAAAACAATAATAAGTTTAAGTATAAATTCGATGTTACAAAAGCTTTGATTTTGACCATAAAATCAACTATTAACTTTTTATTTGGTGTTTCAGCAAAACATTTCAGGGAAGATGTTTCAACTACTGTTTCACAGAAACAGACAACTGGATCAGCAACTTTTATATCTGAAATTTTAATAATGTAGAGGAAAATCACTTTAAAATGAATTTTAAAAATTCAAAATTTTTATTCAATTACCTATTTCTGAATACATTTTACGTAAATCATGCATTACACAATCCAAATAAAGTTCACCAGTGCCAAGTACAACATGTTCACCAGATTCTTCTACCTTATTATTAACAAATAATGATCATCATCATTGTAAAATTTAATGATACAAATTTATATATTCTATGATTATTACCTTTGTACTTAATAATGGATATGACTTATTGACTTTTCTGAGTCCATCTAACATTTTTGGCAGTTCTGATGGATTCACAGGCTCGACAGCAATTTTTATGACCGACTGAGTATTAAACTTTAGAGGACGACAAATGAAAAGTTCTTCTTGTTCACCAACATCTACTATTGTAGAGGTTTTAACTATCGGTTGATCTATTCCTTCAATAAGAACCCAATTTCCAGCAGGAACTCTACTAACTTCAATTTTGTACCTATATAGATTTCATATTTTGAATTTTACATTCCTTATAGCTGCAAATAAAATTTTAAGCACATATTAATAACAGCTATATTGATTAAGCAACTTTTCTAACTAATTATTTCTATTGCTAGTTATCTGTATGATACTCTTGCAATCTAGTAAAAAATATGGAAGGAGAAAACATGATTATATAATTATGATTGTATATTTTTTTAAATGACTTTTATGAATATTTAATGTCCATTTGGTTAAAATCACTTTTATATAAGCTATAATATATAAAATTGGAAAATAAAGGATTTATTTAAAAGTATGAATATGATGTTATCAGAAAAAGCTATATTTTGGGCTTTACTTTTATGAATATGATGTTATCAGAAAAAACTATATTTTGGGCTTTACTTTTATGTCATTTATTAGAATCATATACTGTTCATGTAGTTTACTGTATCAGTTAATTTTAATTCTATGGATGAGAAGTAAATTCAGTAATTTATATAAGTCCAGAAAACTTATATAAATTATATTATTATATGGGATTGTGCCCTCATTATGATAGATTTTTAATACAGTGTTGTCTGTTGTCAATAAGTAAGTCATATTATCCCTACACTGTTAACAGTTAGTGCCATCTATTGGTAATAATAAAAATGAAATTCAATCCTATAGGATTAGAGGATGCAATATCAAGGTAAACTTTAATGGCAAATTATTACTACTGAATTTTATGAAAATCTGCTAATTAGCAGAGACAGACAATGTGGACCCTACTTTTAAAAGCTTCCATTTCCTTCAGAAAGTAGGCTAAAAATTAATATGTAGGTTTTAAAACTATTCACTTTTTCATACAAATATATATTATAATAAAAAGTGAGAATATCTATTTTTGTAAATCTTAGTCATTCTTCCTCAATTTATAATACAAATTCTCTAGAACAGTACACACATTTTAGAAAAATTTCACTGTTCATATAAACAGTGATGACAAGTTAACTTACTGGTTAGTTATATTTTAAAATATTTAATCACACATTGTATGCATGATATTCTATGTAAACATAATTTTAACTGCATTATGGAGATATGGCAAAGGATATAACAGTGAGGAAAAAAAACAAATCACTAAACTTTTACATTTATTGAAATTAAATACTCAGCAAATACATTTTACAGAAAGTATTCAAAGTGACCTCTATTACATTCAAGGCATTCAACCTCTATTGTACCATGAATTCCTGATTTGCTGAAAGATGTCAGTCATCAATATATTAACTCAAAAAGCAGTTGATAAACAATAACTTAATGTAACATTTTTGGTCATATAAACAACCATTTTTAGCATCAAGAATAGAATTAAAAAGAAAATAGAGTTTTAGTTCGTTTTAAACATGCAACATTTCAAATTATATATAATAAAGGAATAAGCATGTGAAGTCCATGTTTCTATACATGTACGAACCGGACCGGAAGTGCTATTATTATTTTTTCTCACTTTGAATCTTTAATCACGTTTTTTACAAAACTAAATCCCATTCTTGTTATAAATTTTGTTTAAATTATTGTAGTTTACTTCCTATTTATGTTTGTACACTTCTTTTTATTATTTGACTTCAATCTCTGCTTTTTAATCGAAAAATGTTGGCTGTTCCTATGCTCAAGGGTTCAGTTTGCATTTGGCATGCCGAGACTACATAAACATTACATTCATGGTTGCATTTAAATAAATGATTTATTATTACGATCCATGATTATTACCTAGTTTGGTCCCTGGTGGATCAAAGTAGTCTTAAGTCTGTAAGAGTCAGTTGGAGCCACACGCTTTCTTTATTGTATTTCCGTTTTTATTGTGGATGACAGGCTATGGTTCCTACAAGGACTCAACAGCAAAATCTCAAATTTGACAGATAAGAAAAAAGTTTAATTTTTGATGTATTTGGGCACATAATGGCCAATGGCTAACTAGTACATAAATATATGAACATTTAAAATTTTTAAATTTCAATTAATTAATAAAATTTGCTTAACAGTTATTGAAAACCCATCAAATGTATAATATTTAAACATATATAGTTTTGTTTTTACATTTGATGGGCTTGTAATAACTATCAAGCAAATTTTTAAAGTGCATTAATAATTTAAAATTTTTAAATGTTTGTATATTTCAAATGTTGTATATCAAAAATGAACTAAAACTCTGTATTCTTTTTAATTCTATTCTTGATGCTGAAGATGGTTGCTTATATGACCAAAAACATTACACTAAAGTAAGTTATTTATCAATTGCTTTTGAGTGCTGTTATTAGTAGTTAATTGATGGTGGGCATATTTTGAATAATAATTCTAGCTTCTATAATGGCATCTTATAGATTATCCAGTGTGTTGTGTCACTAGGAATACACCTCATTTTTATTAGCTGTGCGACATACATTTGAGACTTGTTGTTTGACCTAGGAATTCTACCTAGGTCTTGTTGTTCGACCTAGGAATTCAGCATCTTCAATATTGTTGTTCGACCTAGGAATTGGTAACAGTGCTGATCAGATTGCCTTAATATGTAGATGGATACCCTTGTCATTGATCTATAGTTACAGAACAATGGTTAGTAGAAACTCAGATGAAGTCCTTCAATCTATGTTGTAGAATATGGTTAGTACAAAAACACCAATAATAATAATGAAGAATACTACAAAGGGGCAGCATATCATGGTGACAGTTCAACGGAAGACACTAGATGAGCAATGGACAAGGGTGAGGATGAAAACATAAAAAATCTGATGAGATGCAGCTCCAGATAATGAAAAATGATCAGAGAAAACAATGTAAGAAGGTTATTTAATAAAACTATCTTTTTTAAATGTGATTAGGCTCATTATTAAATTTGCGAGATCAGCTACAGCTGGATCCTCACAACTAGAAAAGTGGAAGTATGGTCCACAAATTGAACCTGTTTCTCCATGATGGCAATTCACTGCTTTATCATGGTCCATCAGATCAATGCCATATCTCTAAGCAGTTAAAATTTATATAGAAATTTTTGTTTATTTTTAACTGAAATACATGCACCTGTTTGTTGTATGCAATCCACCACATCCTGTATAATTACAAAGCAACTCAATAATTAAGCAGATAAATCTAAATTTAGTAAGGTCCCCAATTTATGCAGTTAATTTGTCCAAAAAATATCAGACTTATGCAATGTTTAAATTCAATATATATGAATGTATGTGATAGTGAATAGAGTGGCCAAATGAAATTTATAAACATAAATAAGGAAAGTTAGGGACATATATGATATTTTTGCAAAAAGGTAATTGTTTAATGAATTTTTAATTCATGTTTTATAAAAATTCAAAGAAAAAAGAATTTATAAATCTGTATATCTGAAACCACTAGCCAGGAACCTATTGTATTGGGAATCAAGATAATTACTTGGCATAATCATTGTCTTAATATTTCTAATCTAGCAAAATTTATTCCTAGTGAACTATTTTAAATTCTAAAATAGTTCACTAGGGATAAATTTCTCTAGATTAGAAATATTTGGATAAAATCTTCTAGTTAAGTTTGATTACGAGGCACATCTTAAAAATTAAATCTTCAATGAAAAGTTTAAAAGAATAGCAGGAATTATGGAGTGTCCAAAATTTAAAACAAAACTTAATAAGTTCATAGACAGGTATTAAAAATTGTTACCAATGAATTCCTTTCAAAACTTTTACAATATAAATTGTCCTTATATAAAATTTTAGCCTACCTACTAGTAAATGAAATTTTAATTAATTTCACCTTTAAATATACTTACGTTCTTCACATAATGGTCCTTCTCTAGTAGCCCACTGAAAACCTTGAATGATGCTATCTTTAACCATATTCAATAAATTTTTGTCCACCTATATAACATTTGCAATTGATTAATCTTCAAACAATATTTTCTTATGTTTTTTTTAAATGTTTAAGTCTTACTTCAGAAGGAAGTGTGTCATCTACTAAAATGTTAGGCCCCGTTGAATCTGGACCAAATGCCCAAATTGAACGTGATGCTAACAAATCCCACTCATATTTTGTTTGGAAAAATTCACTAAGAGCTTTACGATTCCAGGTAATTTGTACTACTTCATTTTCCAAATCTTCGGCCAATCCTTTTTCTAATGGTTCAGCAATCATAGTTACCTTATTCCTAAAAAAAAAAAAAAAAACAATAATAAGTTTAAGTATAAATTCGATGTTACAAAAGCTTTGATTTTGACCATAAAATCAACTATTAACTTTTTATTTGGTGTTTCAGCAAAACATTTCAGGGAAGATGTTTCAACTACTGTTTCACAGAAACAGACAACTGGATCAGCAACTTTTATATCTGAAATTTTAATAATGTAGAGGAAAATCACTTTAAAATGAATTTTAAAAATTCAAAATTTTTATTCAATTACCTATTTCTGAATACATTTTACGTAAATCATGCATTACACAATCCAAATAAAGTTCACCAGTGCCAAGTACAACATGTTCACCAGATTCTTCTACCTTATTATTAACAAATAATGATCATCATCATTGTAAAATTTAATGATACAAATTTATATATTCTATGATTATTACCTTTGTACTTAATAATGGATATGACTTATTGACTTTTCTGAGTCCATCTAACATTTTTGGCAGTTCTGATGGATTCACAGGCTCGACAGCAATTTTTATGACCGACTGAGTATTAAACTTTAGAGGACGACAAATGAAAAGTTCTTCTTGTTCACCAACATCTACTATTGTAGAGGTTTTAACTATCGGTTGATCTATTCCTTCAATAAGAACCCAATTTCCAGCAGGAACTCTACTAACTTCAATTTTGTACCTATATAGATTTCATTTAATTAAATTATTTTTTATATTATATAATTTTAAAAAATATATAAAATAATTCATAAAACACACTTATTTTTATGTATATTTTTTATATCATCATCACATCATAGAATGCTATACAATATTCAATTGATTTTTGATAATTTTTTACTCATGATGTGAGATAATCAGTTTAGAGTTCTCCAAGAACATGTAACCACTGAATCACTAGAGCAGGGGCTGGCAAACTACGACTCTGAGTACGTACATGTGGCTCTGAAGTAAAATTGAAAATGGAAATAAAACTATTATAGTTTCATTTATGAAGTTTTTTAAGAATTTTATTCACAATGATAATTGCACTTGTTTTATAGGTCTCGCAAAACTTTATGGCATAAGATGTGCGAAGCATGACATCGGTGATGGAAAAGTATGCTTGAAAAGGGGTATACAGAGGGAATGGAATAGATCAGTGGTTCTTAATCAGTGTTCCAGGGAAAACTGATGTTCCACGAACGTGTTACAAGTGTTCCGCAAAATTATGAAAGCGAGGTCTATTTGAATGACCTTAATATACTGTGCAGTAAGCACTTTATAATGTAGAAAAGATTCAACTTTGCACTTTCAAATAAATTATTAATTTAAGCAGACTTATCCACAAAAAAGATTTTGCTGCAGTTTTCGACATCATATTTATGTGAGCTAGACTTTTCAACATTAATGAATATAAAAATACTAAAAACACGAAAGATTTAGGAATATTGATGAAGAAATAAGGGTAACTTTATTACATATTAGATATGATATCACTCAAATCTGCAAAAGACATACAGATCAAAATTATATTCTGAAAGCCAAATTTTCTGAATAATTTATAAATTTATTTTGAGATATTGGTAACTGACAAATTTATAATATAATAGATTGCAACATCCAACAATAAGAAAATTATCACAAAGATCTTAATTTATAAATTTATTTTGAGATATTGGTAACTGACAAATTTATAATATAATAGATTGTGATAATTTTCTTATTGTTGGATGTTGCAAAGATCCATACTTAAAAACACCGCTTAAACTCTTCTAATAGCACTTACTGCGGTTGAGTTACTGCTTCTTCTCTAGAAAAATATATATTCTATAAAAATTTTATAGAAAACCTAGCCTGAAGATGGTCAGAGAAACCGAAAACGTTTGCAGTACAAATAAATCTTATCTAGAGAAGAAGCAGTAACTCAACCGCAGTAAGTGCTATTAATTATAAAAGTTGCAAATATCAAAAGTGTAAGATATAACACGCTTTTAATAAACTTGAATAAAATTATAAAAAAATTTGTTTAGAGATATTATATTTTCTACAAAAATATATCAAATAATGGAGAAATAAAGTTGTTTGTTATTGTTTAGAAATAATTAATCAATTGGTAGCTTAACACACTGGTGACCAACTTTAGTACCTCTCTGCTAATTTGGACTAATGGTTTTTCAAAAACATTCTGTAAAATTTGTAGCTTATTATATTTAGATAATGAATCCTTTAGAGCTTGCCGCTTTTTTATAGACAATGGGGTCTTGCGACCAATTCGGATAAATAGGGGCTCATATGTCGGCTTTCTATATACTTTTGTTTTAAGCTGGCCTTTGTCTACTGTTACGTTCAAGTCCAAATAATGGATGTTGTGTAGGTCTTGTTGTTCGTTCTTTAAAGATATTCCGTGAGTCGGTAAAGTGAAGGCTTTTGTAAACTCGTCAATTTTTGATTGATCATTCCAGACTGTTAATATATTGTCTATGTATCTTATATGGAATTTTAGAGAGGGTTTAAAAGATGTGAGCTGCTCCTCTTCTACCGTCCTTAATAAAATTTCAGCTAATGGTCCAGCCATTGGGCTCCCTATAGGCACTCTCCTACATTGGTGGTATATTACTCCTTTAAAAGAAAAATACAAGCATTGGCAAATCAAGTGGATGATGTCCCATAAAAGTGGAGCCTTGCTATATGCTTATGGAGTGTGCTCAATTAAGAACTTGTGGAAGGCTATGCATACTGGTTCAAGTTTCAAGGATAGATAAAGGGCTTCATAATCGTATGTTACAAGCACACTCTTCTCATCAAACGTTGTTTTCTGGAGCTTATCCAAGACAGTGGATAAGCTCCAGAATGATGTAGCTGTGTCTGTTTGTCCCAAGATTTTATTGTACCATTTGGCCAGCGTTTTTTCAGAAATATACGTCGGTGCAGTTTGCTTTTCCACTATTGGCCTTGCTGTGACCGGACATTTGTGCGTTTTTATATATGTGAATAATCTCGGGCAAGCTGGTGCGTTTTGCTTCTTGTGCTTCCAGATCGCTGGGAACTGCTTGTGATTGGTTATTTTCCATAGTTCAGCCACTAGTTTTAATGTCAGATCAGATATTGCTGTTTCTGCCTGTGTGTCCTTAATATATTCCTCTGAGAAGAGTCATACATGTCTTTTTCCATAAGTACCATTTTCTTTGTTTTGTCATCCCTTGTGATGGTGTAGTTATTAGCTTTCAGCCAACTTAGTGTGTCACAGAGGTCTTTCGAGCGTAACGAGGGTGGCGGTTTATAGAGGGGCGGCTTAAAGAGGTTTGACTGTAGTTGTTTTCAATATCAGGATTTGTTACTCTATATATTAGATTTATTATATTTTATAAAAAATTAATAACATTTTAATATTCAGTTAAAGATATAATATCATCTATAATAAAATACAGTAGACTCCCGATTATTCGGGTTGCGGATTAACTGGGATAACCCGAAACCCAAAGTCCGGGCCCGGCCCGTTGAACCCCATCTGTCATCCATCCGGTTGACCAGCCTATGATGGGTTCTAAAAGTGGCCGCTGCCAGATACAGAATATTCCTCGAGAGAGATGGCGGCTTAACTAACCTAACCTAACCGAAACCCAAAGACAATGGTTAATTATCAATGTTTTATTTTAGATGCGCTATCTGAAAAAAATTTTAAACGCCTCAGATTAATTTCTTTATTATATCTTAAATAATTGGCGATAAAAATTGGAATCAAATTAAAATCATTTTGTTTTATCTATTCTTTCAATGCAATGAAAATATAGGAGGATTAGATATGCATGTTTGTTACGGACAAGAAATAATATAAACAAGTTTAATGATTTAAAAGAAATGAATCTTTATACCAATTTTGTGACTATATAGCAGGGGTAGCCAAGCTTCATGTCACTAAGAGCCATATAGGAGAATCTCAAATATTCGAAAGTAAGTAGATACTTCTTCCATATTACTATTGACTTTCATGCTGTGGAGCCACATTGAAGGTACCAAAGAGCAGCAATTTGGCCACCATTGCTATATATTCTTATCAAATCTATATATATAAAATGCAATGTTTGTTGTCTGTTTCGTAAAGGCTTCCACACCGTTTGACCCCTTCGGGACCAAACTTAATCTGAAGACTTCCTGCAGGTAACATAGGCTATCCTGGATCGAGATCACCTCAAAGAGAGGAGCATTTTGAGGTGGCAACGAAAATGCCTTCATTCATATCCTTCAGAGTTACGTCCGAATTCTGAATGACGTGACAGTGATGCAACGATGGATAACATCACAAAACGTAATTGAATGATGGCATAATAGTTGAATGACGTTGCGATATTATTTGCTGGCTAAATCAACTGATAAAACCAATGGTAAAATTTGATATGCAAAGCCGGTGGATTACAGATGCTATAATGAATTATATGACGTCATCGAGATGTAACAGTGTTTGACGTCACAAAATCTGTCATGTAACATCATGATGTAACAATGGAGTGACATAATTATCGCGGATACGTGACGTAATCGTGATCAGCCAACTGATTCCAAATGCTATGATAAATGAATTACAGTGGACTCGCGTTTTTACGAACATGCAATTCACGAACTTTTTTGGGGGGTCCGTACGAGTTCGTAAAATCTAGAATACACAGTATAGTAATGATTTTGTTCGAATTTAAGATGTCTCCATCAAATACCATGAAGTCATCGTGACGAAAAATAGTTGACATCATGTAATCACACTGATGACATCATAATATTGATAAATGACCTAATGATAGATGAAAATTACAGATTTTGGACAGGGATGTTCATTATTAGAGTTTAATGGAGTTGGCAATAACGAGGGTGGCGGTTTATAGAGGGGCGGCTTAAAGAGGTTTGACTGTATATTTTTTGTAGTTGATTCATTGTAAACACACAATAAAGCACTGACCTAGCCTCATATATCCACAATCTTCCACAAGTTAAAATGCGAGAATCTTCTTCATCTGTTGAAGTATAATTTTCTCCAAGGATCCTGACATCCTGATTGGCATGCAGAGTTCCACTTAAGATTCGTCCAAATACATGAAAGCTAGTAGCATCATAAGTGGAATATTGTTTTGTGGTATGTACCACTAATGGACCCTAAGCATAAATACAACTTTAGATAATTAGTTATTATTAAATATAAAAAATAATGAACTTACATCAGAACTGCATTCAGCCATTGTATTTGCAAAATCAGAAGTGCTTGATCCAGTGTAAATATGTTTTACTTTGGTCTTTGCATTTGCTGATGGTGAAGGAATATGATTGACACACATATCCACAAAACCTAGAAATATTTCATTGAATATTATATAGCCTGAATTCTATATATATAGTGTTTATATTTTAAAATTTTATGACAAACCGTTAAAATCTCCCATAAAACGAGTGCAGATCAACCTGAGCAGTGGACGAACGTTCAATTTTGTTTCCGTTTTTGACAACTTAATGCATAGTTCATCTAACAACATTGGAAGAGCTGAATCTACATCACCTACAACCTAAAATTTTTTTCAGAATTTAAAATTTTATTTCAACTAGTTCACAAATAATAAAATCTACATTTACCTGAGCAAATAATTTATAAATTGGCTCTAAAATAAATTCTACAAAACTCCTCTGCACTGTACTGTGAGGTGGCTTTTTAGTGAATTTTCGTCTATAATTAAAATATTATACAAATATATCTTAAATTTACAATTTATCTTAAATGAGAAATATATAAATATCACTCACGTTTTACTGTTAAAATAAATATCACCCCAAAGTCTTCGAGAAAATTCATTGGCATTGATCCCACCATATGCTTGGCAATACAGCTGTGCAAAAGATCTTAAGGTAAAGCACATACTAAATTGGGAACTGGCAAAGCATACATTTCCTAACAATGGTGATATTACAGGATGATCACTTTCATCTGAGTACATACTGTCAATATATACCATAATATGAATTAATAAAATATATATCGATTTTTATTCAAAGTAAATTTTCAATATAGAATAGTCTTACTTCAATAAACCATTGATTTCTTCAACAATATGTCTCAATTTATAATAGGCATCTTGAGGAGGTAACTTTAGTTCCATCATAAGTCTGTCTATCTTGTTAATGCATACTGTAATGGCAAGACGTTCTTGAACAGCATGTTTCAATAACCTTTCTGTGTTCAGCATTACCTGATAGTAAGTATTTTTTATTTAATTACATTGTTTTTCAATGATTTAATCAGATCAAAATTTTTTATAACAATTACTTACTCCTTCAGCTGCATCAACAAAGAGTACAATTCCATCACACAGCCTAATTGCAGCAGTGACTTCATCAGAAAAATTAACATGACCTGAATATTTGTAAAACAAATACATTTAGAATTACAATATATTATTTTGTTAAAATTAATTAAATGATGCATATCACACCTGGTGTATCGAATACATTCATTAAATAAGATTTCCCTTTCAAATCTTGCAGAACAAAAGTGATAGGTGTAGCTTTAATACTAACTCCTCTCTAAAAATAATATATATCGTAAATAAATATCAATAAAATTTCAATAATGAATATTTTAACTTACTTCTTGTTCTGTATAAAGTGTATCTGTATACCGCAACTGAAAATAATGTATATGTATAAAAGTTATTCATTTAAAATAATTTTATGCAAGATAAAACGAATTTTAAATCTTTACCCGTTTTCCTTCTCTTGTCCTCAGATCTGGATGTGTTTGCTCAATTAAACAGTCCACAAAAGATGTCTACAGATTTAAAATTATAATAATTAATAATTGTTTTTTTTTATTATTTATGTAATAAAATTTTTTTTATTACAAAAATAAAAAACAAATTTTATACTAGTTTATACTATAATTTTTAATACAATTTTGTCTTATATATTATGTGAAAAATTCATTTGAAGTATCTTTTCACTAATATTTATATAATATAAAAAGTGAGTTTATATTTCAACATCTTTTATACAAAGCTTTTCTATAATGACAGTTTAGATATGATCTTAACAGTTTAAGAAAATCAAAATTTGTATAATATTTACAGTTTAAAAATAAACAAGCATATACATGTTTTTGTTTGTGTGTATTTGTATGCTTGTGATTGTATGTGTATGTGGGTAGGTTTATATATATTGCATATATTATAAACAAACAGTTATTGATGGTGAAATTATGTTGACTTTCTCAGTTACCTCAACAATAAAGTATATTTTTGGTAAAATAAAAATGCAAAAAATGATTCATGAAAATCCTTTCAACAGAACATGAACTAAATTGACAATGGCAAACAAATTTCCCTATAAACAAAAAAGGATTTTTAGTAATGTTTTAAATGTGCAAAAGTTATTTTTTAAGCTATAGAAGTGTTAAAATTTTGAAAATTCAGTTCAAATATTACATAAATTGTCATTAGGAAAATATTGCAGAAAGTAAATATTAAATAAAGTCTGGATACAATTAACTCTCACTCACTTATTCAAATAAACAAACACAGTTGCATATACGTACACAAACATTCACATGTGTATAAACAAATAAATAGGAATAGGAAATAAATATAATTTTATAAATGCAATTTTATATAATTATGTGAAATAATAAAGGCTGGATCTCATAGGCACAAAACGTGATATAAATGCATCGGTGTATCGACACTGATGATGTCACTTCCTGTATATTGCTAGACACTGCATCGTTATGCTGGAGATGACTTTTCTTCAACTTTATGTGCTGCATCAAGAGTACATTGGCCATTCATCCGATCAGAAGATATCAATAATAATTCAATATTGCAAGCAGAGAAGATACCATGTGCATAAATCTATACAGATCTTTTAATTTCAAATTTTGCAACTGCAAAACCATGATATTCAATAAATTTATAAATGAAGCCATCGATAAATAAAACAGTTCTTGAGTCCTGCTATCCATGTTGATTCAGTTAACTTCAAATGATGTCACAGTAATTAGCCAATAGCTAAATGACGTCGTTTATTTATGTCACATCGTATGCTTTCGGTCTGAACATTGGTACGCTCAACGTTTCGTGCCCAATGCATTTATGTCAGCATATTGATGTCTCGTTTTATGCCTATGAGACCACGCCTTTAGTGTTAATTAATGAATTAATAATTTTTCATCTAAATATTTATATTTAGTTAAGAACTTTATTACGGTAAAGATATTTTCAGAATAATTATGTTAAATGAATTCAATATCTAATTATGTTAGTAACATGTTAAAAAGAATTGCTGAATTACATGAATTTACATGAAAATAATAAAAACAAAATATTTACTTTTCCATGATGAAGATGACCAACTAATGCAACATTTCTTATAAGATTGGAGTTGTCCATCAAATCTGCTAAAAATCTAAAACAATATAAAACAAAAGTTAACATTTTTTCATACCACAAAAAATATTCATTTCTCAAAAAATGGTATGAAAATATTAGAACATAAATGTTATAAAAAAATATTCATAAGTGAAAATAATGGTTTTTGACACTAAAAAGCAGTTTTCAATATTTTTTTTACTTTCTGAAGTGTGTTATAAATTTCTAAACAAAAATCCAAAGAATTTCATTTACAATTATTAATGATTTTTACTATCAAAACCATTATTTTAATTTCTATATATGTATTGATTAAAAAATTTTTAAACATACTCTAAATTATATGTGGTGTTGGGAAGATCTTGTTCAATATGTGAAAACTTCTTTGATTTGATTGGAGCAATAATAGGTTCTAGAATAAAAAACAATTTAAATAAAATAAATTTTATTTTAATCAAAACAACAACTCAAGATACCATTAATAACCAATTAGTTATAAAACTGTACTTCAGTAAATTGCTAATTTCAAGATATAGTCAAACATTTTCTGAAATTCGTGTTAATAGAAATGAAATATATATATCAGATAGTCATAATTAAAGCATCCCTATTCAAAGCTATTCAGAGAGAGATTTAGCAGCCAGCCTCAATAAAACTTAGTAAGATTATTTTTTTGAAACATGTGAAAGTATGATTTCCATGGAGGGAGTTCTAAAAAACATCACTATGAGCAAATGGTACTGCAAATAACAATAAATTACTGATGATGTTATCTGGAAAAGATTAAATTTTAATATAACTATGAGCAAATGGTACTGCAAATAACAATAAATTACTGATGATGTTATCTGGAAAAGGTTAAATTTTAATATATGAACAAGAAACCTAAATGTAAAATAATATCAATAAATTATTTCAGAAATAACAATGTAATAATGGACATTATTTTTGTGATTAATACTGAGCACAGATTTCCAGTGATCAATAAAACTTACTATGCTACTATTTATATAAATGAGATACTATCATACAGGAAGACTACAATAAATACTATTCAATATATCCTCTATTCTAGGATCCCAAAATCTATCTGCTGAGCAATGTGTTCAATGACAGAATGAAACTGGTCTGTAGTGAAATTTTTCTCATGCAGGATTTTTCTATCATTCAAAGCTGTCAAGTTAGAAACATATTCCTGAGAAATCATGTTTTTGAATTGTCTCTACAATTAAAAGATACAGGGGTTAAGATTAGGTAAATGAGATGGTCAACTGTTGGAAATGAGCAATCAATCACTCTATCCTAGTAAAACATTGTTATAGCAGCTGTTGTACTGATTGTCTAATATGAAGAAGTACACTGTCTTGCATAAAAATGATTGAATCACAATATCTTCATTCAGATGTGGGACAATAAAGGGTTGATACTTCTGATCCATTATAGAACAAGGTCACAATTCAGGTGGAAAATTTACTTAAAAAAAAAAAGTTATAAAGTATACCATATAATGACTTTTGGCAAGTATAAAGGAATTTTCCTCAGCATAAATGCAATAGTTGTGGATGCTCACAGTTCCATTTAAATAAATATGAGCCTCATCTCCCAAGAAGTTCGGTAGCCATTTGTCATTCACCTCCATTCATTTGTCCATGCCAATAGAAAGCAATTACTGGTATGGCTCATCTTATAAGAAAAATTCAACATAAATTATTATATTATCAGCGACATGATATTACTAATATTTGTGTATGGCTCATACAACTACATTGATATTCCATGTGCAGTGCAGGAATTATTTTCTCTACAGATTTCTCCATAATGGTAGTGCAATATCTTCAGCCTGTTCTGATGATATGACTTACTCCCTGATCTCAGACCTAAGTATTAGTATTTACTTAGGTCTGAGATCAGGGAGAAAGTCAATGACAGAATACTTTAATTGCACATCATTAAAGTAAGTATTATTTACTTACTTTAATGATGTGCAATTATTCTTCAGAGGGAATATGATAACAGTGAACCTCTGAAATTGTTTAAAATTGTCAGAATTTTTGAAGGACAAATCTTGCATTTATCCTGATTTTCATAATACAGTTTTATAAGAAATGCACATTAGGAAAAGTGAAAGTAATCACACTTTTAATTAAATACAAGAACGGCATGAAATGTCTTTTGTCTTCCTTTATACCCATCAATCAATCACCTGTAAAAGTGGTAGTAAATGCAAATATTACAATTTTTCAACATTTGCTGTGCCATATATCTATAATGGTGATTTTGATTTTTTTCAGTATTTCTATTAATATGTTCAATTCAGTTTTGGCCACTAGATATTTCTATAGATGACTTTAAACAGAAAGGACATTCTAATTACAATTATCTGATATTAATGTAAGTTATATAGGCAGACTATTTTAATAGTCTGCCTATATAACTTACATTAGAGAGGAGTTTTAATATAAAACTTAATATTAACCAGTGAGAGCCTGAGTATCTTCTTCCTGAACAATAGTTTCAACTTCAGGTCCATACACTTCTTCTGCAGTTGGATAATATTTTTTATCTTCATGTAAGACAACTTGCATTTGTGGACCTTCATCTTCATCTCTTCCTTCTTCCATAACTTCTTCCTATAATAAGTAATAAAGTTATATGATAAAATATTTTTATTAAATCTGTCTTCTTTTTCAAATATTTATTATTGTCCAAACTTTTTAGTTATTTGTAAATCAGTTATTTCATCTAAAAAATTATATATTAACAAATTTATTTGATATATAAATGAAAAAATTGTTTTAAAAAATGAAATTTCAGAATGAATATTTATAAACAAAAAGAATTAACAGTAACATATAATAGAAAATAACACAAAGAATTATGTTTATTTTCCTTGCGTGTCTGCTGTTTTGAAATGATTAAGAATGCAAAAGGAAAATGAGATTTATAAATTGATAAAAATGAAAATGAATAAACAACTACAAAGAATATTAAAAATTTTATAAATAAAATTTAGTCTTAAATATAAAAGAATCAAAGAATTCTGTTAGTGTAATCAGAAATCATAAAAAAAATTGTAGAATTTGTTTTTGATTAATAAAATTATTTTTTAAGTATTATAGGTGCTGCTAATAGCTGGCAATCACTTAAACTCAAAATGATTATTATTAGAAATTCTATAATGATAAAATCTGGTTAAATAAATTTGTGTTTCTAAACTTGAAATTGTTAATCTTACACTTGGTTGTATGGTCAAAATTCATCTACCTTAGAACTTAACTAAACAAAGCATTTTGTTATTTAACATATAAATAGTATTTAATTAAATATATCTAATTAATTTATAATTTGCTGAGATGGAGAACGATATTTTTAGCATTTTTGTAAAAAAATGAGTAGATAAATACATTCTTAAAGTGAAATATGAACAGAAATTAAAAACTAATTATCCTTTCTCTAATTTTTTAAATGATTTATTATCCTTCATTGATTATATTTTTAATAAAAAATTTATTATTTTCATTTAATATTCCATTATTTACTTTTAATTTCATTAATAAAATTGCTATGCTTGACTTAGTATATTAATTCAAACATGTAATTCAAAAACTCTCCTGAAATATTTTAAATAGGTTTTTATAGAAAACAGTATTTTTTACTTTTTTGTACTAGAACAAGTTTTTTTGTATCATTCACTTTGTATTATGTTTTTAAGGAACACATCTACAATACAAATCAGTTCTATAATATACTGTATATTTTTATATATACAAGTAACTCTCAATTTATTCTGAGGTTAGGTTCTGCTATATTAATTTAAACTTTGTAATTTGAGGTAAAATTACTTTAGAATATAATGAGATGCATTTTGGATACTGCAATGGGGACTTATGGATTACTGCAATGGGCTTTTTTTTTTTTTTGTATATTTTTTTTTTTTTTTTTTTTTTTTTTTTTTTTTTTTTTTTGTATATTTTATGCTCCTTTCTAATCAGGGAGATTTTTAAGGGGTGACTGCAATGGGTTTGAAAGATTTCCTATCAGCAGCTTAACAAAGAGATACCAGAAAGTTGGCTTATGAAATCTAAAGAAAAGTGGACTAAGGGTTTCAAGACTGTTGGGGCAATGTTTGTCAGGGACACTTTTACAAATCAGAGTTTCAACAAAAGTAAAAGTCAACAATGACTACTACATTAACAATGTTCTAAAGCCATATTTAGAGATTAAAGTCTCAAAGCTTTATCCTGTAGAGATCCATAAGGTCTCCACCATGACAAAGCCTCCTCATATACTGCTCGGAAGATGCCAGCTTACAATGGAGGATTTGAAATTGAGAACTAGATATACTATATCATTCCAGAGTAAATACTTACTAAATTGCCAGACATCAACACTCAGATTTATTTGGATTAGCTTTTTAAAACAGAAGCTCTTTCTTTGAAAAGCCTCTACCAAAGCAGGCATTTGGAAAGTAGCTAAAAAAGAGTGGCCAAAATTACTCTTGAAATGTGCCATAATGTGTTCCAAGCATGGAAAAAGAGATGCAGAATTCTTACTCAAGTGAATGATGAACATACTGAGCACATGAAACAAATTCATAGCTGTCACATTTAATTTTTTTTTAAGAATAAACAGTGAATGATGAACATACTGAGCACATGAAACAAATTCATAGCTGTCACATTTAATTTTTTAAGAATAAAGAAACTTGAGCCTTTTTTCCTGTGACACCTTTGATATTTGCTAGTATCATCATCATAATCAAATAAACTGCTGCAATAATCATTAGTTACTTTATTAATTATTATATTAGATGCATTTTTCATCATATCATTATAACTTATGATGAAAAAAATGCATTTTATCATTCAATAATACATCATAAGAACTCTCAGATAATGTAATTTCATATTTCCTCAAATCTATCTAAATATAATTTATATGCAAAAAATATTGGTAAAACTCATTATTTACTGTCGATAAAAAATT
Source organism: Olivierus martensii (assembly GCA_000484575.1). Classification (NCBI taxonomy): domain Eukaryota; kingdom Metazoa; phylum Arthropoda; class Arachnida; order Scorpiones; family Buthidae; genus Olivierus; species Olivierus martensii. Next base: position 37,480 of record AYEL01092062.1, on the reverse strand, counting down.
TCCAACAACAAAATTAATTAGATAATACCAAATCTGTTAAAAAGATATACAAAATATCATCTTATGCATTTTAGGTGCATCCTGAAAATTTTAGCATTAGCAGATACAGTAGAAGCCGCTTACTCTAATCGTGAATATTGTTATCAAACAATATACAGTAGAAGCCGTTTATTGTAATTGCAGATATTGTTATCAAACATTATTGTTATAAAAATTTACAGTCCTGAACCATATTAAAATGCATTATGAAAACTCTGTTTATAGTAATCAGAATTTTGGTTATTGTCATCAAAATCAATATACCGCTATAAAATACCGTATTTAAAACTAAAAAAATATCTCAGATATTAAAATACTGGTTAAAATTTCTATTAAAATATTCTATTAAAACAAACATCATTTGTTAATCATTCGTTTATTGTTTCGTTTTCATTGAAATTTAGGCAAAAAATGAGAAAATACAAAGATAAAACACTTGTTCTCCATTTAAAATAATGCAGATTTGACTTAAATAGAAAAATCTGATTTGTGTACGTTTTTTAATTAATAAATATTAGATCAATGTAAGTTTTTGATTTAATAAGTTCATACAGAGAAATATGACTGCTTTTCAAAACTTCGTGATGCTTTTAAGTGATTTCACCGCACATCTCGCCTTCACGAATGGCGCAGCATTACTGTTGCCAGATCTGGTGATTTTTAATGTTCTTTTTTTTTGATGATGAAATATATAATTTAAAATTGCTGAGAGAGTGATTTAGCGACTTTATAATTGCCTTTATTGAAAAAAATAAAAAATTATTTTTGATATAATAATTTTCTTACTATTGCTCCAGTACTTTGTGATTTTCCATAAACTGGAATTGGCAACATTAACTATAAGTGTAAATCATTTCACTTCACTTTTTGGCTTGATTACATAATATAAAGGTCAACAAGTGTTCTTCGATCCGTTATAAAGCTATTACTATTATTATTATTAGTGTTATCTTTTAATCTAATCTTTATTTATTTTTCATGTTATATAGCCCTGCATCTATCATTTCCCCGTATCCATAGTTTTTTCGAGCGTTCCGACAAAAATATTGAATCAAGTTTACATTATATATAACAGCATAAGTGCAGTATATACTGTAAATAATAATAAAAATCGAAAACTGTACTTTTTTGACATCCACTGCTTAATGTTATCAGTCGGTTATTGTTATCAAAATAGGTTGGTCCCAAAGTGATTCTAATAAGCGGCTTCTAGCATATTGAAAATTCCTTCAACTCAATGCCATTACTTATAAAAAAAATTCCTAATTTGAAATAATGAACAAGATCTGAATTATTTAATAAATTGCCATAAAATATTTTACTTTACAAACCTCATGATATTCCTGAACATCAGCATCTTGTCTATCATATTCTTCCTCCTCTTCTTCTGATTCACTTTCTAATTCAGGTCCAATATAATTTCCAAATTCATCATATAAATCTGTATCCATTTCTATTTATTTCTGTTATATAATAAAATATATGTATTAACAAAAAAGTCAGAAAAAATTTGGTATATTATAAAGCAGTTATCAAAAATTTAATTTTAAAAAAAAATCTATTGAGAAATTGAAAACTAGAAAAGCTCTAGATTTTATATTATTTTAAAAATTAATCATTCTAATATTTTTAATAAATTTTCTATTTTAATATTTCTTTGGAATAAATAATTTATGACTACATAGATGTTGAGAGGATGGTGTATTATACAAAGGCATTTGTAGCATGTAGCCATTTCAGTTGCTGTTAATTTTTAAATAATTATCTATTTATCCTTAATAAATAATTCGAAATACCTATAAATTATAGATACAGCGAAAACTGACTTCACGACCACCTGTATAAGAAAATCACCTGACGTCACGACCACAATTTTATGGGAACCAAATTTTTTCCCATAGAAATAATGCTATTTGATCCTCCATACGATGACCACCTCCTTAACGCAATCACGAATATCATTTTTATAGACCAAACATAAAGTAAAACCATCTATGACCAGCATTGCAGAGTCGGGAGTCGGGGAGTTGGAGGTTTTTGGGTGAAGTCAGAGTCGGATTTTTAAACTGCCCGGAGTCGGGAATCGGAAAAAAACAAACGACTCCAGACTCCTTAAGTCCCTATTTACCTAGAGCTAGAGATATATATATCATTTCTAACTATTTAAGGCTAATGATAGTAAATTATGAATAATATCAATTATCTAAATTTATGAAAAGGCCCCTATAGTGTTTTTAGTTAATTTATGAGTCTCAACTCTAAGTGATAAATTTTTGCCTTTTGGAGCCATATTTAGTCTATTTTATGGAAAGTGTTGTGGTCTAAGCCAAACTGAAACTTAGGCATAGGATTCTGATTAATGATTAAAATATAGTCTTATAGCCTAATTCATAGGCCTAGTGGCTAGCAGCGTTGCGGAGTCGGGAGTCGGGGAGTCGGAGGTTTTTGGGTGGAGTCGGAGTCGGATTTTTAAACTGCCCGGAGTCGGGAGTCGGAGTCGGAAAAAAACAAACGACTCCCGACTCCTTAAGTCCCTATTTACCTAGAGCTAGAGCTATATATATCATTTCTAACTATTTAAGGCTAATGATAGTAAATTATGAATAATATCAATTATCTAAATTTATGAAAAGGCCCCTATAGTGTTTTTAGTTAATTTAGGAGTCTCAACTCTAAGTGATAAATTTTTGCCTTTTGGAGCCATATTTAGTCTATTTTATGGAAAGTGTTGTGGTCTAAGCCAAACTGAAACTTAGGCATAGGATTCTGATTAATGATTAAAATATAGGTCGAAAATATATTTTTTCTAACATATTGAGTTATAAATTGAGATCCCTAAAATCATGAGGCCGGCGCAGCTCTCTCTCTTGTCTCATTTCTGATAGCCACTAGTGCCAAGTCTCCAGCATCTTGGAGTCTCACCAGCGAAGCAGCACATTTCTCCAGAATTTAAATACTGATCTCGAAACCTAACTCTATTACCCTGCTTTGAGACTTATAAATTGATATGCAATCACAACTATCTTGTGATATGCTTTCATTTGTGATAGCATCTAAAGTCAATGTATAATCAGAAGTCTCTTGCTATGGTGGTTACTCGATAGCTTCGGATATATGAAAACTGCGAGAAAGGCGACATGGAAATTCAACAAAAAGCACAGCATCAATAGACCTGAGTGATGAACATACTGTAGATAATTGAAATTCATTGAAACAAGTTTGTTCTTTAGATGTTTTAGGTCGGTCGGATGGCCGCGTGGTAAAGTTGTGGCTTGTTACTCTGCCCTAGAGGATCCGGGTTCAAATCCGGGTCCCACACCTCCAATTTTTCAGGAGTGGATCCGGGTTCAAATCCGAGTCCCACACCTCCAGTTTTTCAGGAGGGGTCCGGGCCCGTCCCGTTGAACCCCATTCTTCAATAATCCTGTTGACTCCTTCATGGGTGTTGGCCAGCCTGTGATGGGTTCTGTAAGTGGCCGTCGCAAGATAAAGTATATATCCCTCATGATATATGGCGGCTTAACATATCTAACCTTTAGATGATTTAGACTAACATGGCACCCAGTTTTAGTCTACTGTTTTCAAAATGGTAAGATTTATCTTTTGGTATGATATAACTAACAAGACACTTAAAAACAAAGAACTAATTGTAATTAAATTTAAAAAATAAAGAAAAACATTTATTTTAAAAAAGTTTTTGATCTTCCAAGGCCCTTTTCAATTCTCTATTCTCAAAATACAAAATTGTAAGTGTAGTCGATCGTATATTCGTCTACGTATACACACATTCGCTTGCAACATAAAATGCCAATTCTATAAATTTTAGTTAAACAGCAGAATAATAAATATTATATATTAAAACAGCAAATAATTAATAAAGACTTTTTATACTAAAAAATGATTTAACAAAAATCTTATACTATTCATACAGAATGGACATATTAATAATTATGTAATTATAATTTATGCTATATTGTCAAACCTTAGAAATGGACACGCTCGGTCGATCGTTAACAACTGCAGCAAATTTCATCCTTTGTGCTATTACTAATGATTCTTCTAGGATTACATCTTTGTTACTTGAACAAGTTTTTACAACTCTTGCTTCGTTCCACGTAATTTGTAAGTTATACTCATAGAACTCTTAGCCAGGACGGTAAAGAGGTTGCCATTTATTATATTACGTTGATATTCTTTAATATTTAAGGATAAATTCTTAGATGTTACGCTTATATATACTTCATGTTGATTAAGTTATTACGAGGTGGGTATAATATAAACCCCAAAACTCTTATCCAGGACGGTAAAGAGGTTGCCATTTATTATATTACGTTGATATTCTTTAACATTTAAGGATAAATTCTTAGATGTTACGCTTATATATTCTTCATGTTGATTAAGTTACGAATTAAGTTATTACGAGGTGGGTATAATATAAACCCTAGAGTGCTGCTGTCGTATGGTTTCTTATCGTTTCTAAGTTTTGTAAACAAGATAGAATTTCTTTTAACCCTTTAGAGCTAGCCAATCGCCACGAGTACACAAAATGTCACGACCTGTCGCGATGCGAAGACGAGTCGCTGGTCTTCTTATTACCCTGTAGTAAATAAGAGAGCGGTGCAATGCGACGCGTCTTGGCAACGCGACAGATCGTGACGCTTTGTGTACTCGATGATTGGCTAGCTTTAAAGGTTTAAACTGCCAAGATCGCGTGTAATTTCTTTGCCTGTAGATTTGATTGGTGTAAACTTAGCCCCTTCGTAAGCTTGTTCGTAAAGCATACTTAAGTACTTTCTTGCTGGTGTATGGTAGAAGGGTGGTTAGCATTATTAAATTAGGAAGATTTACTTCCTAATTTAATAAGCTTTTAAAAATTGATGAATTTTCTCTCATAAATTTTCATTAAATTAGGAAGATTTACTTCCTAATTTAATAAGCTTTTAAAAATTGATGAATTTTCTGTCAAATTTTGTAACAAATTTCAAAATTAATTCATTTTTATGAAATTTACTTTTAATAGAAAATTATAATTAAGATAACTATTTCAAATAAAATAGCATCATGTTATAATCAATTAGTTAATGAAGAAATATCTATCAAATATAAAACTGATATATTTTTAAATTATTAAAAAAACATTTTATATTTTACTCTGTTTAAATTTTAACCAATTAATATAAATCACTTATGGAAATATATTTAATGTGTAAAATTATACTAAACTTTCCTATTTCCCACAAAGATTAATTATTAATATTGTTATTGTACAGTAGTAATTATAGATGAAAGCTATAAATTGAAAATATTGCTACAATTTTCTGTATACAGGGTGAAGAAAATCTTCGTCGTAAAATTTTCTGTACTGATAGGGGGCCTCGAAACAAGTCGAAAATGTCTAATAAACATAAGGTCTAAATGGCACTGTTTTCGAGTTGTAACCCTTTAAAGCTAGCCAATCACCATCGAGTACACAAAGAGTCACGACGCGTCGCATTGTGTCGCTCTCTTAATTACTACCGGGTTGTAAATAAAGGCCGTAATTTTTTGCCATACCTTCTCAAGTATTATTTTTCATACCAAAGTAGCTTTGTTACATTGTAGAGATTACACAATTAAAAGAGGATTTGACTGAATTTGCTCAACTGTGTAAAGAGCACATCTCTTTACACCAGTTGAGCAAATTTTTCCTGGACAGTTGATGAATAAAAAATATCTTCTTAGTAGACTAGATACTGTTATTAGCAAAAAAACGCATCGTTATTTGTTTCTCGTGAATTTTGTTGCAAAAAATAAAGACCGCGACGCGAAGCGAAGCTCGAAATGAGAGAAGCAATGACGACAAAAATTTGTATTATTCGCTTCGCGTTGCACTGCGCCACAGCTTTTCTACATTTTAGCAGTTATTTCTCATGTTTCACGGATTTGCCGATAGAGGTCGTTTGCGGAGTGTGGCTGATTTGTTATTAGAAAGAAGTGATCGTTTATTTTCGGTATTCTTTTAATCTCGTGTCATAGCGAAGGAAAGATGACAGAAAAATTTGCATCCTTCGCTTCACATTGCACTGCGCCGCAGCTTGTCTACACTGCGGTCGAGTTCTCATGTTTCATGGATTTGTTGATTGAGGTCGTTTGCGACGTTTCTATTGGCTGATTGCTTCCTTCGCATCTTGTCGTATTGTTCACGCGTGCAATCAGAACGCACTTGGCAACGCGACTCATCGCGTTGCCAAGGCGCATACGTTTCTATTGGCTGATTGCTTCCTTCGCATCTTGTCGTATTGTTCACGCGTGCAATCAGCACGCACTTGGCAACGCGATGAGTCGCGTTGCCAAGGCGCATCGTATTGTGTCGCTCGCCGTCTTATTAACCCGGTAGTCAGTAGGAGAGCGACGCAATGCTACGCGTCGTGACGTTTTGTGAATAGACATGATCTTTTTTTGTACTTCTAAAACAAATTCTATATCTGAATCCCAACCACACTATTCAACTTTCTCCATTTTCCAAGAATATTAAACATTCGTTTCTATTGGTTGATTGCATCCTTCGCGTCTCGCCGCACCGTATTGTTCACACGTGCTGATTGGTCAAAGTTCAACTTTTTCACCTCCTTTCGCGCGGCCACGCGAATTAACTCGAGTAGCCGCATGGGAAAACCTAGTCCAAGACACACTGTACGCGCGTAACCGCGCGAAATTGCTTTCTTATGCTTCGCTTCGCGTCGCGTCGCGTTCAGTGTGTCACGGCCTTAAGAAGGCGAACGACTCAATGCGACGCGTCTGTTTAAACTCGATGATGATTGGCTAGCTTTAAAGGGTTATAACTCGAAAACGGTGTCATTTAGACCATATGTTCATTAAGACATTTTTAACCTGTTTCGAGGCCTCCTATCAGTAAACAAAATATTACGACGAATTTTTTTTCTTCACCCTGTATATCTGTAATTTATTTAACTTAAATAAGTATTTGCTTCAAAAATCATATTTACTATTGACTTTTATGGTATGGAACCACCTTGAAGGTACCAAAGAGCCGCGTGTGGCTCGCGAGTCGCAGTTTGGCCACCTCTGCTATAGTCCATTCGAGGCCCCCTATCAGTACACAAAATTTTACGACGAAGTTTTTCTTCACCCTGCATATGTAATTTTTAAAAGATGTTGCTACATACTCCTACATTTGTGATCTTAAAGTTGATAAGTAGTTTTAGAACTCCCAATTTTTGAATTAGAAAATTTGATTTTGTTCTGAGTATAGTCCATTCTGTTATGCAGGCCAAAATGACATCCAGCACAGTTATTTGGAGCAATCGTCTCCAAACTTTTTACATACTCCAATATAAATCATCCAAAAAGAGCAATTCTGCGCTCTCTCGGTGTGCAGAAAATGAGCGTGTAAAATAGGTATAGATTAATCTTTATTATTTATGGCCATAATTGAAAAGCGCTAAATTAAACTGGCGTATAACGAGCGTTATTTATTGTACCCCATCACAAATTTGGATATTTAAAATTTTTTTATAAATATATTTTCAGTTTTGATATCCAATAATCGGTTGACTATCTATTACAATTATCGTATATGATTCAAATAAAAAAGAAACGTGCTAGTTTTATTTATTCAAATTTGTTGCGCTGTTTATTAAATACGTTTTAGCGCGAAGTTGCTTTCTTATGCTTCGCTTCGCGTCGCGTTCAGTGTGTCACGGCCTTAATCGTCATCGGGAATATATCAGCTGTAGTTATGAGCGAATATGCTATCGCTCTCATTAGCGAACACCTGGAAAGTTGTCTCTTCATCAAAGCATTTTACTTTAGTAAATACTTTAAAAATGACCTTTTTTTTTCTTTGACTCTTATTTATAGCAATTATGAAAAAATAACTTCAAAGCCTCATTACATTCTTCATAATTATCGTACAAAAACTTAACAGATTCTTGCTAAGTTTTCGTATAAAAACAAAACCATATTTTGTTAAACCCAGATTTAATTGTTCCCTTTCCATTTTTACAGCAAAATATAGTTACTATCAGGTATATCCACACCAGCTTTCTTTTCTGCTACTTGACAATCTTCGAAGGAATGACAAAGACAATCACGAAATGCATAAATGCGATTCTCGCGATTAAGATGCAGATAATCAATCATGATGGGATCAGTAATGAAATAAAACTAACAGCGAATAAATAAATATAACAGAAAAAATTTATACTATTCAACAAAAACTATCTACAGTTACAACAAAAATCCTTCTCGCAACTTTTTTTAAGGAAAAATATATGACATTTTTTCTTCTTACAATAATCTCTGCATCGTTAGTCAGTATTTCAATCACTGTCAGTCAATCGATACTCTATCGTCGCAAAAAATGTAACGTGGAAAAAAAAACAATCTTGTAAGTAAAGGTAACATTTTATTGACACCGAAATTTCTGTAATAGAGGTAAGAAAATACCTTACTGTTATTTTTTTACCTAAAAATCTATTGCTAAAAATGCTTCTGTGTTGGTACCTCTATTTCTATCTTCACTGCTACCATTTTTTTTTCATCAAAAACACAGAAATACTGCTATATTTGCGCTTCTAACCTGTCGTTACGCTCTGCATAAACATCCGCATCTCTGTTGAGAAATCTCACTACTTTTCTCACCCTTAGAGAATTCCTGATTTGATGCTCAATTTTGTAACCTTACAAAACATATGTGTCATGATCATCGATATATCCAGCAGCTGTACTTACGTATAATATTTAGAATATCTTGCCTTATTATTTGTTATCAGCCTTCTATCTCTAATTATTTAATAAATTTCCTAGTGGTATCTCCATTCGAATTGCCATTTATAATAATTTTTTAATCTTTCCAAAAAAAATTAGCACGTCTACAGTTAGCAATAAGCATAATTTACATTTATTTGCACTCAAAAAAGTGTCAACAGTTCTTTTAAAAGTAAAAAAAAACAACAATTCAGTGTTATAGAATAAAACAAAAATTATAATAATTTGCTACTGACGTTTTTATTAATTTGTATCAATCCATAAATGTGGGAAGACTTCGACGTTATCACATATATGTAAGCTTTTAAAAAACTTTAATCAACTCGTACCGTTTATTTATAAATGTTTTAATTTGAAAAAATACCCCACGACTATACCATAATCATTCATGAAATATATGAAATGTTGCATAAATCACAATTTTAATTAAGAGGAAAAAAAAAATGCTTCCTTTATTCATTTTAATTCAGTTCCTGTTTGTAATTTTATATTATTTCAAAACTTCCAGAATTATAGAGATAGGACTATTTATTTTTCCTTTTTACATTCCACGAAAGGTTTTTGTTCGAGCATACACTTCAAAATGAAGTTACTAAACATAAAAATGGTTTTTCCAAACATACTATTGAAACCGTGTTTGGAAAAACCATTTTGTTACTTTTTGAATAAAACAGGATGAGAGATATATGCAAGCTCATCGTTGCGAATATAATTTATAGTGATATCATATCTACATAATGCTATTGGTTAAATATTTTGTATAAAAATATAACCAATTGAATTAAATACCGTTATCATTTCTCAGAACCTCGATTTATCGCTATTTATTTCAATATTCAGAAAAAAAATTATCAGAACTCCAACTAGGTAAGTGCTATGATGATTAAACATTTTATTTTTTTTTTCCTCTAATGCCTTTACTGCGTATGTACCGTACAAACAATTCATTGTTTGTGTCTGCATATATGTGTTTATATTCTGATATGCATTTATATCTCGGATGAAATTATTTAAAGTGTAAATATTTATTTTTTAAATTATAAATCGCATTTTTCACAACTATTTTTATAAATATTCGTAATATAGGCTACGTAATTTTGTAGAGAGACCACGACAAGTCCAAGCATGAAATTAACAAAAATCGTTCTTGTTTTAACTTGTTTTTTAAAAATCTATAAAATTCGAATCATGTGGCTTCAGTCGATTTGAAATAACTTTGTATTAATGACACGATCTCACATCACTCTTGATAAGACCGTGTAAGCGATATAAATACACATTTTTATAGTAGAATATTTTAATTTTGGTATATTTTATTCATTTCTAACGAAATTATTCTAATTCCGACAAGTCTCTTCATTTAAACAGTGTGGAAACTCTTCTGCTATGGTTTTTAATTATATAATTTGATATCGCATATTTACAAATTTAATTAAACAGTTCATTCAAAGAATTTATCGTAAAGAAGACCCTCACTGATTAGATTATTTAGTTGACAGTAATCTTATCGCAACAAAAATCACATTGCCAATATCAGAAGAGGAAAGTTCTCGTTACTGATGTCATTCCCAATGTCAACAAACACACACTCCTTCTAAACGCTGTATCTAGCGATTGAGTTCGAGAAATCTCTAGATTTACAAAAAAAAAAAAAAAAATTCGATTCTCGCAAAAAATTCTTAGAAAACTCGGAAATTCAAGAAAAATTCTGCGAATTCGCATGCTAAAAAATTCATAGCGATACATTAATTATTTTGCCCCTGCGAAGTCTTCGAGTCAATAAATCAAGTGGATAAGTCACTTGGTTTATCCGCATCACTTTTACTAACTTTAAATTTCAGATAATTTTCTTTTTGAAATATAATCACAAAATAACACTTTAAACAGGAATATAAAACCTAAAATAACACATAGAGCATTCATTTTATTGAAATTTTAAACAATTCTATTGTTGCCAACGTTACAACATGGCAGGGAATGCCATGTTGTAACGTTGGCAGATTTATGATATCGTTTACATAATTAAAGTCAAAATAGATTTCTGGTTTCTAACCCATTCAGCAGTTTGTCAGAGTAACAATGATGTCTATAGAATATAGGTGACTGTATCACAGGATACGTATATATAGTTGGCCATTAATCATTATCCAAATTTCCCACCTTCACCTAACGGCCAGACACAATATAGCTTTCTTAGAAAATTATGTAGCCAAAATAGGAAGATCCTAAACTTTTTCTAAAGGTATTTGTTGATCTAGATTGCAGCTATTCAAATATAGTGACGTATAAAAAATAAGCAATCACATAAGCTAAAAAGCTCATATACATCTACATAACAGTGGGCACCAAAATTCCATTTTGGGAATTTTAAAATAAAACTCCCAAAATGAGAATTAAGAGTATTAAAAAACTTTTCAATACACATTGCATGCATTGAAAAGTTATTTTAATAAAAACAGTCAATAATTATAAAACAATTGCTGATATTTTCCAATATAATTAAAAGATTAAATTAAAAAATAATATAAAACAACCCAGTATATTTTTGTTTTCATTTTGTATGATTTTTTTTCTGCCCATTTTGTTTTTATCATTACTAAACTAATTATTTTTCCAGCTTCCAGTAAAATTACAGTATATTGCGAAAAAATTTTAATTAATTATTCAATTAAAAAGTATAAATTTATGTTTTTTTTTTTTTTTTTTTTTTTTCAGAATCTAGAGATTTTCGGGAATTTCTGAAAAGGGAATTTCCAAAAATAATTTAATTACTAATTCAGGAATTTCCAAAAAAATTAGGAAAAAAAACAATTTCTAGCTGTATCTTTTAAATCGTTATTCCTAATGATTATTATTTTTTAATTATTCATATACATTATTATGATTTTATGTAGAATGTATGAGATTTGAAGTTATGAATGAACAGTTTATGATTTATAATTTTTTTTTCCTATAATTTATATGTAAATTAAGCTTAATTAATATACACAATTCAAAAATTTGGTATAAATTTCTGATTCATAATAACAATCCGATTTATTTAAGGATGTTTAGAAAAGGATTCGATATATACAAATCATTATGTGTTTGTCCAATATCTCCCAAATTTTAGCTCAGGCGCTTATGTTATTTCCGGTTGCATAGAAATGTTTCAGTATCTCGTTTTAGAAATATTCAGCTTTAAACTGTATAGACTTTAATTATTTTTGTTCTATGCTTACCTATTTATGATTTAAAATACAAAAGAGTAAAGTTTGTATAGATGTTTTCGTAAGAATCTACACGCGAACTGAAAAAGTAGATGCGGCGCTTCTCCTTGACGCGCGCAAATCATATAATAAAATTAATTTTTTATTAGTAAAATTATGATTATCTATATTTTTATTTTAAATTAGTCAATTAGTTATTATATTCGGTAATATATAGTATTTACACAAAGTTAAAAAAAAAAAAAAAAAAAACGAATGGTACTTATACAAAAAAAAAAAAAAAAAAAAAAAAAAAAAAAAAAAACAGTTGTATCTCTCAAGTTTTGTTTATTTGTTAAGATATCCAATTGCAATAACATTAGTATAATATTTTAACCAGAAGATAAATAAGTAACATAATTTATTTCCAGATACATATAAATATTGGTTTTTATACTTTATAATGTTCGTCATTAGTTAATTTTTGTTTAAATACTTAATTAAAATTGAATTAGTTCAAAATCCGTTCTCACTGATGGCACCACGAGCAAGCAGCGGATGCTAATTTTAAAATTTTTATTTTTAGAATGTTGGAAATAATTTAAAAAAAAATTTTTCAGTACTAGCCGTCATAGCACCAAATACACACACGGAAAGTCGTCATTAGTTAATTTTTGTTTAAATACTTAATTAAAATTGAATTAGTTCAAAATCCGTACTCACTGATGGCACCACGAGCAAGCAGCGGAAGCTAATTTTAGAATGTTGGAAATAATTTAAAAAAAAATTATTCAGTACTAGCCGTCATAGCACCAAATACACACACGGAAGTTTATTTTTCCAAAAATGGGATATGCAAACCTGTTTACCATATGATGCATTGATGCATAATCACTTTTTAAGAAGGTACTGAAAGGTGTAGCCAAATTCTGTCGTTCAGTTCAGTTCAATTCTGCATTGATGCAGAATCACTTTTTAAGAAGGTACTGAAAGGTTCAGCCCAATTCTATCTTCAGTCTTGTCCAGTTCAACACGATCACAATTGGATTGAACTGAGAGGTTCAGTCCAATTGTATCAAAAGACAGAAAATAACCAAGAAAAGAAAACAGGGATGCTCCGCATTGGTACGCCTCACCATGATAAGGATAATACATGACATGATTCGAAATCTTATTTCTTTCATACATTAATTTTTTCTGTAGATTCACTACTGGTAATGCTATTAATGTATTTGCTAGTGTGCATTTCTACAATTCAAACCAGGTGACTTAAATAATATATACTGTATTTGTAAAACATGTTAAAACAAGAACGATTTTTGTTAATTATAAATACGGATTTTCCGTCGTTTCTGCAGATTTTTTCGTGGAATATTTTTATTTACTTATGATTCTAAAATTTAATTTTCAGATCATTAATAAAGCAAAATTATCAATCATTATATAATTTGTACGTCACGTAAAAGAACACTACAGTTTATGATAACACCTAGTTATCTCATTATAGATACTGATAATTATATTAATAGTTTAGAACAGGGGTCGGCAACCGTGGCTCACACGTATATTTTTGGCAGCCCATAAAAGGTTGACCACACTTACAGAACAGGGGTCGGCAACCGTGGCTCACACGTATATTTTTGGCAGCCCATAAAAGGTTGGCACGTATAGCATATGGCACGTATGTTTAATTATATGAATAATGCATTTTATAATATGAATAATAAATTAAAAATCTTTATACTTCATGATATCGCCACGCAATTTGGCGCCAGTCATAAGGAATGAGGATAACAGGCGACCTCACACCTCAGAATATAAAGTGCACACTGAGTGTCCACCATGGAGGATGTATAATACATCCATGATGGACACAGATAATTCGAGAGTATAAATTACAGATTCTAACTTGTAAGAATCACATTATTGATGTCTTCCCATGCAGGTTCTGACGTCTCATAATGTTCTTCGTAGTGTTGGGGCTGATACTGATAGTCTCGGTCAAATGTCAAGATATTGATGACTGCGACAACTACTATACAGCTGCTGTGTACGAACACGTGGTAAAAGGTGATTATAAAAACGACACGACTAAAGAATACGTAGAAAAAAACTTAGCGGCTTACGATAAAGTAGCATCGACTGCCAGCCAACACGTAAGCAATCAATCACCCTTTCTATTATTTTTATATTTTTTCGATAATTTGAATTTTGATTACATTTCAGAAAGCCGATATCGTGGTTTATCCCGAATTTGGAATTTTTCCGCCCACCGCGAGAGAAGCCATTCTAGATGATGCTCAATACGTTCCTGATCCAAAAAGTGAGCAGTGGAATCCTTGCGAAGAACCATATAAATATGAAAATTCCTATATCTTGGCTAATCTGAGCTGCATAGCCAAACGGAATAACATCGTATTATTGGCTAATATTTTATCGAGAACACCTTGCAATGTCACTTTAGATTCTAAATGTCCAAACGACTCGTTTTACGTCTACAATACCAACGTTGCCTTCAATAGAAGCGGGATGCTGATAGCCAGATATAGAAAGACTCATTTGTATTTCGAAGATGGCCTAAACGTCCTCCCACAACCAGAATTTATTGTATTTGAAACTGATTTTGCCACCATTGGTACTTTCATATGTTTCGATATCGTCTGGAAGGAATCGGTACAGATGGTTGAGAAGTATAAACCGGATACAGTTATCTTTTCTACTCTATGGATGGAATATTTGCAACCTGGAATGAATTCCATCCAAATTCAACAATCCTGGGCCATCAGAAACAATGTTACTGTTCTAGCTACGAACAGGCAGCAGCCAAATATCGGTGCATTAGGAAGTGGTGTGTATTTTGGTGATACTGGAATTGCTAAGTACGTATATAATACTGATGGCCAATCCAAATTATTATTATCTAAAGTGCCAAAAAGAGATATTAATCCACCTCAAAATTTTACTTACCCGACCATTATCGAGTTCCACGACTTTGCACCTGGAGAATCCGATAACAATCTAACTTCTGGAGTTTGCTCAAGGAAAATTCTCGGAGAACCAACAAACTTTAATGATTTTAGATGCCGCGATTTTGATCTGTCTAATTTCACCCTAGTCAAAGTGGAAGCACAGAATGGCGTGGAAGCGTGCAACAACGGACTATGCTGTCAAGCCCGTTACAAAGCCCAGTTAGGAGATGAAGATTATTATCTGGCAGTTATCAATGGCACTTATTTACTTGCTCAACGGTACACGTGGTGGTTGGAAGCTTGTTTCTTACTCCGTTGCGATCCTTTTGAAGGCAAACCCTGCATAACCTTCCCCACAAAATCCGACACAGTTTTCGAAGAACTCGAGATGGAAGCTAATTTTACCACTTCGTACGTATATCCCAGTATTTCAATTAGCGGATTGCAATTAGCATCCAAAGAAAACTGGGTATATAATAACAACAGTTTATACTTCAAAACGGAAACGGATAAACTTCTATTCGCTAGCTTATATGGAAGACCGTACGATAGAGATCCGAAAGAATAAACACCATAATTGCAAGTCTTTACGAGAAAAACGGAAACTTGTTGTTATATGTACAAGAATAATTGTAAAATATTTTCTTTGCTTGCAAGAATTAAGAACATTGTAGAAACTTAAAAATAAAAACAAATTGGATAATTTTAATTTTAAATTGTTATTGGTGAATAAGAAAAAAAGTTATTATTGGAAACTTTCCAAAGATGTAAAATTAAATAATGCTTTCCTATTCCAGCACATGATGAAAATTTATTATTAAAAACATTTTTACAATAAAATTCAAATGCGTTGTTTTAAAACAGAACACCTATGGAAGAGAGAAACTGATCAAAAATAAAAGGTGTTATTCTCCTTGAAGTGTAAGAATTAAATATTTAATAAGTATAACTATACTAAACTTTCCTATTTCCTACAAGATTAATTATTAATATTGTTATTGTAGGGTAGTGATTATAGATGAATGCTGTAAATTGAAAATATTATAACGTTTCTGAGTCTATGTAACTTTTAAATGATGTTGCTGCATATTCTTACATTTGCCATCTTAAAGATAACTAATAGTTTTACAACTTCCAGTTTTTTGGATTAAAAAAATTTGATTTTGATCTAATCAGTGAGTAGAATCCCTACAGTTATTCAGGCCATCATGACATTCAGCACAATTGTTTGGAGCAGTAATTCCCAAACATTTTTAATCACCAACACTAATATAAATCAATCGAAAAGGGCAAACCTGGGATCTCTTGATGTGCAGAAAATGAGCGTGTAAAAGAGCTATAGTTTATTCTTTATGGCAATAAACGAAATTATATGAATAAATAAATTAATTACTCCCGAATCCCGTTATACGGCATACGGTATCGCCGTATAACGGAGATCGCTATAAAAATCAATCGAAAAGGGCAAACCTGGGATCTCTTGATGTGCAGAAAATGAGCGTGTAAAAGCTCATTTTCTGCACATCAAGAGATGCATTTAAAAGCTCATGATTCTTTATGGCAATAAACGAAATTATATGAATAAATAAATAATTCCCGTTAAATAAATTAATTACTCCCGAATCCCGTTATACGGCATACGGTATCGCCGTATAACGAGAGTTATTTATATTTATTGTACCCCATCATAAATTTGGAAATATTAGACAAATAAGCCTATTTAAAATTTTTTATAAACTATCTTCAGTTTTGATATCCAATAATTGATTGACTTTTTATAACAACTAGAAATTACCCCTCATATAAATGAACGGAAATATAATTTTATAATTCTGTATATAATGACGAAAAACACCTCCGAACTCGTGTAGGGAATCCAAACATCCTTGAGGAATCGTAAAATGGCATCCATTATCGTTACAGCGCCATCTGCGAATTCTGTCTTTTTAGAGGAACTACACTGTAATTTTTATTCTTTAATTTTTAAATTATTAATAATAACAAATAATTTTTTATTTTTATTCTTTAATTTTTAAATTATTAATAACAACAAATAATTTGGACTGTCATTTGTTAATAACAACAAATAATTTTGGCTGTCGCAGACATCCGAAAATTAGGAGAATTCTATCTTTTTTGAAGAACTACAATTTCGATGTTATTTCTATTCTTTAATTTTTAAATTATTAATAAATAATTTGGGCTGTCGCAGACATCCAAAAATTAGACCTTTCTAAAATCCTTTCTAAAGATACCACTATTTTAGAAATCGGTACAGTAGTTCAACCGAAAAAGAGACATCCAGCCAGCCTTTGACTATTAATAATATAATAATTACTAGAAATTATTATATTACTAATAGTCAGAATTGAAGATAAACTGAAAATAATCATGTGATTTAATCTAATAATATTTCATATAATGACAAAAACATCTAATTCGTGTATGGAATCCATCGATGAGGGAATCGTAAAATGGCATCCATTATTATGTTACAGTGCCATCTGAGAATTCTGTCTTTTTAGAGGAACTACAATTTCAATGTAATTTCTATTCTTTAATTTTTAAATTATTAATACTGTAACAACAAATAATTTGGGCTGTCGCAGACATCCTAGTTTTATAAACATGCTAGTTTTTTTTAAATTTTAATAAAAACATGCTAATTTTTTTTTAAATTTGTTGCGCTGTTTGTTAAATATACTCTGTTTTGTTTTTACTTATCAATATATACGTGATTTAAACACTTTCTGATTAAAATATATATAGTATGTATATCTTTTAAATGCTAATTTTTTTTTAAATTTGTTGCGCTGTTTGTTAAATATACTCTGTTTTGTTTTTGCTTATTAATATATACGTGATTTAAATATACTGATTAAAATTTATATAGTATGTATACTTTCTTATATCTTTTAAAAAAGCTTTAATCAACTTGCGCCGTCTATTTATAACTGTTTAATTTGAATAAATACTGCACGACTATGACTTCATTATATTTATATGAAATTCTGCATATATCATAATTTTAATTAATTAAAAGAAATATTTAAAAAAATGAACTAATGTTTCCTTTCTTCATTTTATATTATTTCAAAATTTCCGAATTATAGGAATAGGACTACTTATATTTCCGTTTTAATTCCATGAAAATTTTTTGTTGTGAACAATCTTTTCTAAATAAAGTAGCTAAAGATAAAAATGCATAGTAATAAAACTGTGCTACCATTCGAAGTAAACAGGATGAGAGATATATGCAAGTTTATCGTTGCGAATATATATATTTATAGTGATGTCATATCTATATAATGCTATTGGTTATAACTTTGTATAAAAAATACAACCAATTCAATTAAATACTGTAATCATTTCTCAGAACCTGGATGTATCGCTATTTATTTTAAGTTTATCGTTGCGAATATATATATTTATAGTGATGTCATATCTATATAATGCTATTGGATATAACTTTGTATAAAAAATATAACCAATTCAATTAAATACCGTAATCATTTCTCAGAACCTGGATGTATCGCTATTTATTTCGACATCCAGAAAAAAATTTATCAGAACTCCAACTAGGTAAGTGCTGTCATGATTAAACATTTTTTTCCTCTAATATTTTTTTTTTTTTTTGCGTATGTGCGATACGAACAATTCATTGTTTGTGTGGCATCATGTGTTTGTATACTGGTGTGCATTTATATCTCAGAAGAAATTATTTTACAATCTAAATACAGATTTATTTCTTAAATTATAAATTGTTTTTCACAATTATTTCTATAAATATTAGTACTATAGCTTATATAATTTCTACACAGACGTAATGATCATTTAGTTTTATATGGGTCAATGTAGATTATATTATATAATATTAAATTAAATTATTTTTTGTTTAATCCTTATTATAGTAAACATTAAGTTTCTTTAAAAATAAAATTTATTTTTTATTACTTTTATGCGGATTTACCTGTGAAATAATATAAAAAACCACAACTAGTCCAGGCATGCAATCAACAAAATCGTTCTTGTTTTAACTTGTTTTTATAATTCTAATAAAATTCAAGTTACGTGGCTTGAATCCACTCGGAATATACAGGGTGAAGAAAAACTTGCTCGTAATATTTTGTGTACTGATAGAGGACCACGAAACAAGTCGGAAGATGTCTAATGAACATATAATCTAAATCGCACCCCGTTTTCGAGTTATAACCCTTTAAAGCTAGCCAATCACCATCGAGTACACAAAGCGTCACGATGCATCGCGTTTCCAAGACACGTCGCATTGCGTCACTCCTATTTACTACCGGGTAATAAGAAGGCGAGCAACACGTCTTGGCAACGTGACGCTTTGTGGTGTCGATGGTGATTGGCTAGCTTTAAAGGGACCGGGTGCCATTTACACCATATGTTCATTGGACATTTTCGACTTAATTTCGAGGTCCCCTTTCAGTACACACAATATTAGACGAAGTTTTTCTTCACCCTGTATAACACGTGATGTGATTCGAAATTTTATTTCTTTTCTACAGCTTCACAACTGAAATACTGTATTGCTATAGAGCATTTGTAGAAATTCAAACCACGTGACATGAATTTTAATACATTTCTAAAAACATGTTAAAACAAGTACGATTTTTGTTAATTACACGCTCGGTCTTGCCATCGTTTTTGCAGATTGCGCATGGAATATTTTTATTTAATTATGATTCTAAAACTTATTTTTGCAGATAATTAGAATAATTTAAAGCAAGTTTATCAATAAATATATAATATATACGTCAGGTAACAATACATATCTTCATGATAACACGCCAATATCACATTAATAGTTTATAACATTATCTTATAAATCAGTTATTGTTCTATCATATGTGCAAATTCATAGATATTTATAGTTTTCTAAATTTGTACAAAATTTATTTATTGTTAGCTACATCCTAATTATACGAGATTTATATCGGAAATAAGTAACGAAAACGTAACGAATGTTTATCAATAATTAATGTCGATGACTATAAAATCATTTGCACAGTTTTCAATCTACAATATGTTTCTATAGATAAATTTAAAATATTGCTCCATTTGTCTTTCATTATTTTGTTATTGATTATGATTAATTATTTCAATCATTAAACAAAATAATGAAAGATAAATGGAGCAATATTTCAAGTTTAATGATTAAAGTTTAATCTAATTATTTACTAAATTGCCGTTGAGAGTATAAATTAAATTCAAAAATATCACGTTATTGATTGTGTTCCCATGCAGGTTCTGACGTCTCACAATGTTCTTCATAGCGTTGGGGTTGATACTGATAGTCTCAGTCAAATGTCAGGATATTGATGACTCCGATAACTACTATACAGCTGCTGTGTACGAACATAAGGTGAAAGGTGATTATAAAACAGATACGACTAAAGAATACGTGATAAAAAACTTAGCAGCTTACGATAAAGTAGCATCGACTGCCAGCCAAAACGTAAGCAAATAATCGATATTTGATTTCAGTTATTTGTATGCTTTCGATAATTTAAACATTGATTGTTCATACTCAACTCCGACACCGACACATCGACACACTCACCCCCTCGTGCAAAACATTCTCCGACGGCGCACACCCAGCGCGGCAAGACACCACAGCTTCAACCGGCTGCCCACCCCTGCGGAGGGGTCAGCCGGATTGTGAAGGACGGGGATCGACGGACCGGGAAAACTACTCTGTTGGTAAAGAACAGAACTACGACATTCAATTTCAATTTTAATGATTCGGCGCTAAATTTGACTCCTGGAAGCTAACGAAGCGGTTCCACTAGAATAGAACTGTATAATATATTACACAATTGGAAGCTCATGGTCAGAAAGAATTAATACGGTCGTTCCACGAGATTTTGACTCGCCGTATATTTAAAACTACAGGTCAACCACCAATCACCGCCATTGTATAATTCGTTTAATACTAAGCACTTCTCTGATTGGCGAGTATCTGCAACTAGTTGCTGTATAGATGCTAAAACTACAGTATTAATTTTCAGATTATCTTGCATTTTGCAATATGTTTATTAACGTCGCTTGAATAGCTCCTGAATGCCGAGGGCTCCAATGCCTCGCTTTCAGGGGCGTAGCTACCATAAGGTAGCTACGCCCCTGATTAAATGGATGATAATGTAGCGTCTCTACAATATTCTCCACGTGGAAATTCGTTTAATACTAAGCACTTCTCTGATTGGCTAGTATCTGCAACTAGTTGCTGTATAGATGCGCAGACGTTGGGAGATAGCAACGTCTACGATTCTAACAAATGACCGCAAGGTCAAGTTCCGTTGCTATGGAAACGAGCTCCTTTCTGCGTTTGCTGCAGACTTCACCCCAAGTGGGAATCCACCTTTAGCGCTCCACCCGGTGGCTGGGGGGAGTGTGAAGCGTCTCTACAATATTCTCCACATGGAGGCGCATGGTTCCGGTTTTTCGGGATAGCCGAAAACGAGGCTAAAACGACCTCCATTTCCGTCTCTTGTTTTCGCCCAGTGAAGTCGTGTATTTTTGCTAAGGAAACCCTTCTGATATTAAAGAATATTGTTATTGTTAGAGAGGACTAGTTCGACTCATTTGTTTCGGTAATAAGGAATCATAACCTACAATAATGTTTATGATACCAAAATGAGAGATTTGGAACCTCTGCAGTTGAATGAGGAGTTAGAAGAATACTCTGTTGCGAAGATGATCGATGTCAGCATATAAACCAGATGAAGGAAGGCGAGAAAATCCATTTTCCTTTTTCGGAAGGAATGGCCGCGTGGCCACTTGCCATCCAGAGACTGAGTTCGATTCTGGATCCTATCCTTGGAAAATTTATACAAGAAATCCTAGCCTGACTATTGCTCCCAGCATTTACAGTCCGCCTCTCCACCAGCGTGGGTAGCCTCGTTCCGGTTTTTCGGGATAGCCGAAAACGAGGCTAAAACGACCTCCATTTCCGTCTCTTGTTCTCGCCCAGTGAAGTCGTGTATTTTTGCTAAGGAAAACTTCTGATATTAAAGAATATTGTTATTGTTAAAGACGACTGGTTTGACTCATTTGTTTCGGTAATAAGGAATCATAACCTACACTGGTGACCCGAACGTGATACAGCCGACCAATAACATGGACAACGACCAGAAAGGAGAAAAAACCACGCCACGTGACGAACGAAGCCAACATGTGGCCAAGGTAAGGAACAACGACCAGAAAGGAGAAAAAACCACGCCACGTGACGAACGAAGCCAACATGTGGCCAGGGTAAGCACAAAGGTACCGTCATTTTGGAAACCCGATCTCCGAATCTGGTTCATGCAGATAGAGGTACAGTTCCGGAACAACGGCATCATAGCGGACCAAACCAAATACGATATAGTCGTCTGGTCGATCGAGGCTGAAAATCTCGCCCACGTAATGGACATCCTGACCAAGCCGCCCTCGTCCAAAAGATACGACAACATCAAAGAACGCCTAATCTCCGTTTTCGCCGATTCGGAAACGCAACGCACACAAAAACCCGCAAACCGTCCTAACTACTCTGTGAGATGCATATAATGGACATCCTGACCAAGCCGCCCTCGTCCAAAAGATACGACAACATCAAAGAACGCCCAATCTCCGTTTTCGCCGATTCGGAAACGCAACGCACACAGAAACCCGCAAACCGTCCTAACTACTCTGTGAGATGCATGTTGAAAGGAGACCGCAAACCGTCCCAACTACTCTGTGAGATGCATATTGCAAAATGCAAGATAATCTGAAAATTAATAGTTTTAAATATTCGGCGAGTCAAAATCTCGTGGAACGATAGTATTAATTCTTTCTGACCATATGCTTCCAATTGTGTAATATATTATACAGCTCTATTCTATTGGAACTACTTCGTTTATTTTGTTAACAGATGACGGCACTTTCCATTCAGGGAGAATACTAAGTGCCGGGGTGAAACAAGCCCTTCCACAAGCTACTCCTTTCTGACCATATGCTTCCAATTGTGTAATATATTATACAGTTCTATTCTATTGGAACTACTTCGTTTATTTTGCTAACAGATGACGGCACTTTCCATTCAGGGAGAATACTAAGTGGCGGGGTGAAACAAGCCCTTCCACAAGCTACTCACCCCTGCGGAGGGGTCAGCCGGACTGTGGAGGACACAGGCTGCCCACCCCTGCGGAGGGGTCAGCCGGATTGTGGAGGACGGGGATCGACGGGCCAGGCCCAGACCTCATGATAAATATTTTCAAGGGGTGGGACCCGAGACTCGAACCCGGGTCCTCCAAAGTAGAAAGCCGAAGCGTTTTCACGCGGCCAATCCGGCCGGAACCACTTCGTTAGCTTCCAAGACTCGAGGCATCGAAACCTCGCAGACGACAAGATTGGAGAACATTTCCTTAAAACGTTATGGTTCCAGCGGCTAACAGTCAACATGGAGCATTTTATCGGTAAGCACAGACGACCTCCCCAAACTAGCCACCATGGCCTACCGGATATGGGAACTGAAACCCGACCGCTACCAAATCTAAATGAACATCGCCAGCACGTCCAAACAAGAAGGTTCCAGCGGCTACCCGTCAACATGGAGCATTTTATCGGTAAGCACAGGCGACCTCCCCAAACTAGCCACCGCTACCAAATCCAAATGAACATCGCCAGCACGTCCAAACAAGAACCGGGCAACCAAATAACCGCCCTACAGAGACAAGTGGATGAACTGACAATTCAAATAGCCGAACTCCATAGAGAAAGATCGCATATATGCAAGAAACAACGCCAAAGGAACAGATCGATGAGCCGCGACCAAACCACGTGCTACTACCACCGGAGATTTGGAGACAAAGCAAGAAAGTGCCTACAGCCTTGTAACTATCAACTAATGGAGGACCAAACACAAAAGGAGCGTTAAACTAGCACCCCGGCCCCCCCATGGCGACCGGGATCCCGGGGCTAGAACTGTGTCGCCTTTACATCCGGGACCGAGACACCACGAAACGTTTCCTTGTTGAAACAGGAGCGGAAATATCTGTGATACCACCTACAGCACAGGAAAAGTTACACGAGGACAAGCTCCAACTCTTCGCTGCCAATGGAACAGCAGCAATCACGACATACGGACGGAAACTACTGAGGTTAAACTTCGGCCTAAGACGAGCTACGACTGGGTATTCACGATCGCGGACGTCAACCGACCCATAATAGGCATGGACTTCCTTGCACACTTCCATCTCCTGGTAGACGGCAAACATCATCGCCTGATCAACCGCACTACCCCACTGTACACCAACGGGACACTTGGACCGGATAACCCAAACATCACAGCGGCAATAGGACTCACTGGGCGGAAACTACTGAGGTTAAACTTCGGCCTAAGACGAGCTACGACTGGGTATTCACGATCACGGACGTCAACCGACCCATAATAGGCATGGACTTCCTCGCACACTTCCATCTCCTGGTAGACGACAAACATCATCGCCTGATCAACCGCACCACCTCACTGTACACCAACGGGACACGCGGACCGGATAACCCAAACATCACAGCGGCAATAGGACCCACTAGGGATAAATACGACGAACTGCTACGACAATTCCCCAGTCTACTCCGACAGAACGTGCTGAACACAAAAGTGAAAGAACACCACATCGAGACAAAAGGTCCGCCAGTGCATTGCAGACCCAGAAGACTCCCCGCCGACAAGCTAAAAGCGGCAAAGCGAGAGTTTGAATACATGACGCAACAGGGGCTGTGCTGACCTTCGAAAAGTAACTGGGCAAACCCACTACACCTAACATTAAAAAAGTCCGGAGACTGAAGGCCATGCGGGGTTTACAGGAAGTTAAACAGCGTCACCATACCCGACCGTTACTCCATACCGTTCCTGACCGACTGCCTACACATCATGCGCGGCGCAAAGATTTTCTTCAACGTCGATTTAATCAGAGCATATCAGCAGATCTCCGTGCATGAAGCAGCGAATGGTGTGGACATCGCCAAAACCGCGATATCCACACCAATCGGGTTGTTCGAATTCCCGTTCATGACCTTCGGGCTAAGGAACGCAGCCCAAATCTTCCAGAGACTAATGAACACCGCACTCATGGCATTGGACTTCGCTTTTTGCTATCTGGACGACATACTCATCGCATCACCCGACCAGGAAACGCACCTCCGACACCTTAAGAAACTATTCGAAAGGCTCGAGAAGTACGGACTTTGCATTAATAGAGCCAAGTGCAAATTCGGAGTGCCAGAACTAGTTTCTAGGACACACGCCCACATCCGTTAGCCGTTTTTTGCTATCTGGACGATATACTCATCGCATCATCAGATCAGTAAACTCACCTCCGACACCTTAAGAAACTATTCGAAAGGCTCGAGGAGTACGAACTTTGCATCAATAGAGCCAAGTGCAAATTCGGAGTGCCAGAACTACAGTTTTTAGGATACATAATAAACGCCGATGGGGTCAAACCTTTACCAGAGAAAGTAGAGAAAGTGGCAGCCGTCAACAATTTTGCGGAACCTCAGACCGCCACGGCTCTCCGCCGATTCCTCCGCATGATAAACTTTTACTATAGATTCATACCCAAGTGCGCCGAGACCTTGCACCCTGTAACCACACTCCTGTAAGGTCACACAAGACACAGCTCTAAACCTATCCAATGGACAACCGTTACGAGAGAAGCCTTCGCTGCGGCTAAGAACGCCCTAAGCAAGGCAACACTACTCGCGCACCTCCCCCCAAATGCCAAAGTCCTTCTTGTCACTGACGCATCTAACACAGCGATGGGAGCCGTACTACAACAGGAAACAGACCAAGGCAAAGAGCCACTAAGTTTCTTCTCCCGCATTCTCACGGAAACTCAACGGAGGTACAGCGCGTACGACTGCGAACTACTCGCCATCTACACCGCAGTGAAACACTTTAGATATCAGCTGGAAGGTTGCCAGTTTACTATCATGACTGACCACAGACCACTGATTTATGCCTACCAACAGGCTGCTGATAAGGCGTCTCCCAGGCAACTCAGACACCTAGATTACATCGCACAGTTCTCGAATGAGATACGTCATATTGCCGGCCAGGACAACATCGTAGCCGACACGCTATCACGTCCCGAAGACATCAGCACAGTTCTCGAATGAGATACGTCATATTGCCGGCCAGGACAACATCGTAGCCGACACGCCCACCCCGGAACCAGATCCACAGGATCCACACCCTCGCCAATCGACTATAGCATCATCGCAAAACACCAATTAGACGAGGAACTACGAACACTCCAAACAAACCCGAAACTAAAAATGGTAAAGACAACTCTACTCAACTGTGACGCACAGATATTTTGTGATGTATCTACCGGGAGGGCCCGGCCCTACATAACCAAGGAATTCCACCAAGACACATTCCACGCCACACACAATCTATCCCACCCCGGAACCAGAAGCACGACGAAACTAGTCACCTCGCGTTTCATCTGGCACAACATAAAAAAAGATTGCCGCATCTGGACACGCACCTGCGTGGCATGTCAGCAGGCCAAGATACAACGTCACACCAAATCTCCACTAGCAGAATTCTTAGTCCCAAGTACGAGATTCACCTACATCAACGTAGATATCGTCAGCCCACTTCCGTTATGCCAGGGATTCCGCTACCTACTGACCACGATAGATTGCTACACACGCTGGGTCGAAGCAACTCCACTAACCGAGCAAAAAGCAGACTCGGTCGCCAAGGCGCTAATAGCGACCTGGTTAGCCCGATTCGGAATCCCAACCAAAATAACTACAGACCAAGGAACACAATTCGAAAACGAACTTTTCCGTTCGCTAGGAAGATACCTCGATTTCTGCAGTTCGACGATAACGGTGTACCACCCACAAGCCAATGGCCTCATAGACCACAAGCCAACGGCCTCAGGTCTTCATTGCACCATTAAAGCCGCACTGAGATGCCACCTACTACAACTTCCCGCGGTCTGGGTGGAAGCACTCCCACTAGTGTTACTAGAGCTTCGATTGGCCACCAAGGAGGATGTAGGTTGTTCGTCGGCAGAGCTCTGTACGGAGAACCACTCTTCCTTCCCGGAGAATTTCTCGTAAACACTTCCAAGACAGAACCACCCACAAGCCAACGGCCTCAGGTCTTCATTGCACCATTAAAGCCGCACTGAGATGCCACCTACTACAACTTCCCGCGGTCTGGGTGGAAGCACTCCCACTAGTGTTACTAGAGCTTCGATTGGCCACCAAGGAGGATGTAGGTTGTTCGTCGGCAGAGCTCTGTACGGAGAACCACTCCGCCTTCCCGGAAAATTGCTCGTAAACACTTCCAAGAGAGAACAGTCAGAGTTCTTACAACGGCTATAGCAACTGATCCGCGCCACCACTCCGAGGCAACCCAGCAGACACGGAAAACCACCAACATTTATCCCTTAAAATCTGATGGACTGCACCCAGGACTTCATTAGAAACGACCCTGATCATCCCTCACTACAATCAGCATACGTCGGGCCTTACACCATGAAGAACAGTTCAAACAAGTATTTTGACCTGGAGGTAAAGGGAGCAACGAAACGCATCACCATCGACAGACTCAAGCCGGCGTTCATACACAACTCCGACACCGACACATCGACACACTCACCCCCTCGTGCAAAACATTCCCCGACGGCACACCCAGCGCGGCAAGACACCACAGCTTCAGCAACGATCACGACCAGATCCGGCCGCAGAGTCAGATTCCCGATCCGCCTGTTGCAGAACTCTTAAGGCGGATTCCCACTTGAGCTGCGCCACCCCGGGCTGATGAGTCACAAACGCTGATATGCCCGGTATTCGTTCCCATTCAATGATTCAATTAAGCGTTTGCGGTAAACAATTGACGACATCAGCCAATTGTCGGTAAGAATAGGAATACGTCAACCACCAATCACCGCCATTGTATAATTCGTTTAATACTAAGCACTTCTCTGATTGGCGAGTATCTGCAACTAGTTGCTGTATAGATGCGCAGACGTTGGGAGCTAGCAACGTCTACGTTTCTAACAAATGACCGCAAGGTCAAGTTCCGTTGCTATGGAAATGAGCTCCTTTCTGCGTTTGCTGCAGACTTCACCCCAAGTGGGAATCCACCTTTAGCGCTCCACCCGGTGGCTGGGGGGAGTGTGAAGCGTCTCTACAATATTCTCCACGTGGAGGCGCATGGTTCCGGTTTTTCGGGATAGCCGAAAACGAGGCTAAAATGACCTCCATTTCCGTCTCTTGTTTTCGCCCAGTGAAGTCGTGTATTTTTGCTAAGGAAACCCTTCTGATATTAAAGAATATTGTTATTGTTAGAGAGGACTAGTTCGACTCATTTGTTTCGGTAATAAGGAATCATAACCTACAATAATGTTTATGATACCAAAATGAGAGATTTGGAACCTCTGCAGTTGAATGAGGAGTTAGAAGAATACTCTGTTGCGAAGATGATCGATGTCAGCATATAAACCAGATGAAGGAAGGCGAGAAAATCCATTTTCCTTTTTCGGAAGGATTGGCCGCGTGGCCACTTGCCATCCAGAGACTGAGTTCGATTCTGGATCCTATCCTTGGAAAATTTATACAAGAAATCCTAGCCTGACTATTGCTCCCGGCATTTACAGTCCTCCTCTCCACCAGCGTGGGTGGCCTCACCACTTAATAATCAATAGATTGGAATGTAGCGTCACCTACTAACTAAAAATTCTTTCTCTTTACTACTGACTAGAACTGCTTGTCCTAAACCACCAGATTTTTAAGATGGAGTCTAGGCGTGGTTCATTGATATTATTCTTTCATTTTTCAAATCATGGCAGACCTCCACTGACGTATGGAGATATGATTAATATGAATAATCCCGAAGCTTAGAAGCTGTCAAAAATGGATTTTCTGTCATTTGTTCATCTTGTTCAGTTGTTCAACTGCTAACATGATTAATTTCGCGATAAGAGCAAAAAATTATTCATCAAAACTGCAGAACTCATTCATTTTATCTTTTCTTCCTTAAGATCTATTTTCTTACAACTTCTTACCATTCATCTTTTACTATGTCTGTATTTCAAGCAAACACAACCTGTGGTAGGGGTGAACGCGTCCAAACCTATCTACCGCATCCTGGCATTGGTATCACTATCCCCAATTGGAAGTACTCAGCTATTTATTTTAACGCCGTTTCGCAATTAATGTTGATGTCTAAGTGATGGTACCAATCCAATTGCAGTTCTTATTTACTCTGATAGTTTTGACTTCATCGAAGTTTTGTATCAATTGTGAGAAAGTAGTTCTGATTTGCCATATTGGTACTACATTCCACCCCTTCAGTTCTTCCTATTTTCCTGGAAAATGACATCTCATAATTATTTAAATTAAATGCCTGCATTATTGCCTCTTAAATCTATTCATCCATTTTAAGTTGATTGTCCTACTTACTTCGTCGCTCAAATAATCCAGGATCTGATTTATATTTAACATCCTGCCTCTCACTAATCGCAATCTATTTGCCTCAAAATCTCTCTACTATTTATCATATCTCTATTCTAAAAAATTTTCATTAATTAATAATTATGATCTTTCAGTATTTATTAATTACGCCTAATATCTTGTTTTTTAAAACTAAAAATAATTACTGTATAAATATCATAAAAAAGATCTTCTATTTTATGGTTATTGGCTACGTTTACTTATTTAATTCCAATTTAAATCTAAAATATTATATATTTATATCTATGTAAACAAAATTTTAATGGCATTTTGAGTCCTAATGGCATTAAAATTTTGTACATACTATATAGATATATTAATATAAATATATTCTATAACGAAATATACTTATTTCGCGTAAGTTGCGCAAATTTGTTTACGATATAAAGTACCGATAAACGATTACAATATTTAGAGTTAATCTGTAAATAAATAATTAAAATTCATAGTGATTTGAAAATATCCGAGAAATTAGAATAAAACAGAGGAATATTAGGATAGATTGCACTGATGTTAACTGTTATGCATAAAAGAATTGATGAAAAGTAAAAATTTGATATTATCATCATATACAACAGAAGAGGGCGAAAGGGCACTTAATAATGTCGCCATCTAGCGTGCGGTGTCAGAAACTTCTTTGCATGCATTCGATTAGTAGTAAGCATGGCGGAGTAAGAGGCGGTTTCTCGGAGTAAAATTTAGTTTAAAAGCATCCACTTCCTCTATGAAAATATGAAAATTGTAGGTAAAGTATACCTGTGTTTCGTACATCAAACTCCATTATTTATCGGACTGAGTTTAGGAATAGCTCTGTCTCTGATACTCATACCTTTGGTCGAGGATAACTGTATATTTCATGAACAGCAGAATTCCCCACTTTCCCATGAGGATTACGAGCCTATTATAAATCTGCAGATCAGACCGTTTCAAAGAACTAAATCTCGATTGGTCAGGCCTAGATATTATTCTACAGAACTTGGAATCAGAGATAAACTTCTGATAGCATTAATAGCCAACTCTTCATCATCATCTGCTGCCCATATAGAAAAGAGTCTGGTGGCCATCAATCGTACTCTCTCCAGCCATGCAGACAAACTGGTATACTTCATAGACTCAGCCACACCATTAGCTGATCTCCCTGCTGTGGTAGGATTTGATGACTCTCGTCCAGGCCTTCTGCCCTTACATGTCCTGCAGTATCTAACTGACAACTATCTAAATGACTATGATTACTATTTTGTTGCCAAGCACACAACATTTGTGGTGGGAGCTACACTCAGGAGATATGTTGAAAGGTTGGGTGTTGATCGTGATGTTTATATAGGCGTCCAAACTAATTTGACAAATGCTCCTTGGTGTTCCCTTGATAGCGGTATATTGATAAGCAATAAGATATTAAGAAGAATTGCAGATAAGCTTCGATGGTGTGTAAATAACTGGTCCAGTCATGAGGATGGTTTTGGAAAATGTTTTTTTAATACACTTGGTCTACCATGTTTTGATGAAATACAGGTGAGTATAATTGGGTACAAGTGAATATTTTGTTTATTTGTTTTATAAAAAACATTTGAAAATAAATATGTTGTATTTTTATAAAATCAGCTACTAATATGTTCTTCAGTTTTTATTTTCAGTTTAATATTTTTAAATTGTATATAAGGAGCTGTTGATACCATGTTTGGCATTAAATGAAGCTTGATAAAGATTTAATTTTATATTCTGTACAGGAACAAATACAAAAAATAACAGTGATGATACTTTTCCTTTATATTTTGCAAAGTTTGAATGTCTTTAATCAGAAATATTTATTTTTGTGAAGTGAAAATGGGGAGGATTCGAGATTACCTGCTGTAAATTTTTTTATCTATCAATAGCACTACTGAGGTGAAATCATTGCATCATGTAGCTCTCCAATCTATTGGTAAATAATTGAACTTGGATGGTGTATATGAGCACAACCATGAAAACTCATAGCAAGTAATCTCAAATCTTACCTAAAAATGTTACAAAAACCTACGTAAAAATTTTAAATTAAACATAAATACAATGATAAGATTTTAGACGATCATCTCACAAATAATGCAATTGTTTGCTCTTCCTAAGACAGTGCTTCCCAATTGTTTTCATATGTCACATAGAAAATAATTGTATGATATACTGGAAAATTTAGGGACAACTGTATGGGGCATAGTGAAAAAATTCATTATATTTTCTTAATAATTATGACAAGAAAAATAATATACATAGGGAAGATTTTAAATGTTTAATTTATATAAAACTTTTCAATCTCCAAATTTTTAATGAGAAAAAATTTGAGCTTGCTTTTGTGAACATTTTAACTATTTTACATTAGATTTTATCTTAAAATGGCCATAATTTAAAAAAGATTTAAAATTTTATTATCACCCTTAAAAAATTTATAATCATCACTATATTGGTTAGGAAAGCATTTCTGTTAAGATAATTATAGTGGATGAGATATGTTCTATATCTGATGCATTGTTATTTTATTAGGAAATGCCAACAGATGCATTGATAAAGAAACTTATTAAAGATTAATAATCAATCCTATTCACATCCAGATCAGAACAAATCTCGTTTAGCAGAGAAATATTAAAATTTTTAGTTGAGTTATAATTATGGAGTTACATTGGCTAAATTTAATTTAATTATTAATTTCTGTTGTTTCTAAATTAATTTGTAATACTAGAATTATTTGCCTTATATTTGGTTATTGTTTGATAATGAATATATCACTAGTAATCTTTTCTGTGATTTCAATGAATCATTTGAGGTTTTATAATTCAAAAAAAGATTACTAGTGAAAAAAAGATTCCTAGTAAATATATTATATTGAAAAAAAAATTCCTAGTGATTATATTATAGTTCAAAAAAGATTACTAGTGAATATATCACTAGTAATCTTTTCTGTGATTTCAATGAATCAAAGCCCCAAATGTTCAAATAAACATCTCTATTTGAAAAATAAACAATGAAATGAAAGTCAATTTTTATTAAAAGTTGTTAGAAAAATTTTTTCATCAAAGAACTATAGTATAGTATACTATAGTTGTTTGTAATAATATAAAAAAAAAATTGCAAAAATTCTTTATTCATAAAATAAAGAATTACACTCACTATGTAATATACAATTGAAAAAAAGAGTTACACTGCCAAAAATGAGATAATAATCAGTATTACTAGCACTACGACAGGAAATCAATAAATATAAATGATTTATTTACGTTTCTTTGTGTTTATATTTATTAATTTCCTCCATAGTGCTAGTAATACTGATTATTATCAATATGTAATTAATGTATATAAATAAATGCCTAATTAATTATCCATTTTTAATTATTCAGAAAATTATTTTTGAATTTATCAATATGTAATTAATGTATATAAATAAATGCCTAATTAATTATCCATTTTTAATTATCCAGAAAATTATTTTTGAATAGACAGACACTAGAAATTTTTGATTCTACAACTAATTCTAATTTAATAATATTTTTATTATTATTTATAAGCTATTTTATTTTGAAATATTATAACTGTATATATAAACATATTTTGAAATTTGAATGCATATTATTGATTGCATTAAGATTTAAATCAATGTTTATTTACTAGAAACAATAGTTTGTTAACTGTTACAGATTGTTTAATATAGAACTGAAAATGACTGGTGTCTAGCCAAAAACATTTTCCTGGACAATAAAACTTGTATTTTATATTTTTACTCATTGGACTTGCTTATTTTTTATTTTTTTTCACTAACATCAACAATGATAATTTTTCTTTTAATTATCTGTTAATAAGTTTTATTATTATTAGTTAGTTTACCTGATTTAAATACGATTTATTTAAATCTCAGCACTTAATTAAATAAATAAAACCACTTTTTCTAGTAGCAATTTTTGGGTCAACATTGTAACAAAAATACCTTTATTATAATGCCAACAGAAGTTAAACTCTATGAAATAAAACAATATAATTTAGATTTCTTTTTACAAAGGTAGTGTTTCTTATTTAAACAATGTTTGATTGAGGTATTTAGTTAATCTAAACATCAATTATCATCATCATAATTATTTAAAACACTCCTAGAGAAATTGTTTCAGTACAGTAAAGATTTCTCTGTAGTTATTCTTGAATGGAGTGTTTGATGTTATCTAAAGATGTTAGTGATGCTTAATGAACTCCATTCAGGTCCTAAATAATTTAACTGTTGTATTTGTTTAATGAACTTCTCTATCACTCTAAAATATAAATTATAGTAATAACTAAGAAACTACATGGTATATAATAAAACAATTTCTAAAATTATTAAATAAATAAAGAATAACTTATTCACATTATTGTAAATAGAAAACATTTCGCAAAAGAAAATAAATATGATTCAATAAATAAACTGTTCAAGGAAGTTTGTGTTAATTTTGCAATGTTAAGGTTAAGTTATTATTTTCTTTAGTAAATCATAAACTTCCTCTAAGTAGCTTATAAAATAAAACCTTAGTATCTATTTGTTGGTTAATAAAAATAATTTATGCTAATAAAAATGAAAATCAAGTTTAGTTATTTTAAATAATTTTTTGATTCTTTACTATAAAATCTTTTTCAGTTTTTGTGCATATGTAAAATAAAAATTGTACTGCATAAAACAGAACTTTATTAACTTACTTCTAATATTTTTAAATATATAATAATAATAATGATTATTATTATTTTTTTGAGTTGAATCAAATACTTAAATATTTTTTTTTAAATGATTAATTGTGTGTTGATATAACTTTATTTTGCTTTTAGCAGTTTTTTTTTGTTTATTCTGAATGTTGTATTAAAATAAAAATTTTGT
Organism: Olivierus martensii; assembly: GCA_000484575.1. Classification (NCBI taxonomy): domain Eukaryota; kingdom Metazoa; phylum Arthropoda; class Arachnida; order Scorpiones; family Buthidae; genus Olivierus; species Olivierus martensii. The sequence continues at coordinate 3,128 of AYEL01092062.1, read as the reverse complement.
GTAAGATGCAGAATTAATTCTGGCAATAATAATAATAATATTTTGAATTTCAAGAAGAAATAATAAATCTAATTTAAAATAACAAAAAATTATTAAAAAAATTGCATACAGTAAATAGAAATTTAAGTGTTCTGATTACTTTAGTGACTTTATTCCTAAAGCTGAATTTTGTTAGTGTTAATCTTGCTAATCCAAAAAAATGTAATTCAATTTTATTAAAGTGTTTAATATTAGATTAAAATTTTAATTTTTTTTTTTTTAGTTTTTATATTAAGAAATGCTTAAAGTTTCTTTTTTCTTTTTTTTTTACAGGGGAGAAAGTTTTATTCTATCAAAATTATGGAATTTGATAAAGAAATAAATTGGGAGAGTAGTGAAACAATATTTTCAACAGAAATTCACACACTATATCCAATAAATTTATCAACTCAATATTATCAACTACATTATTATTTTTTGAAAAAAGAATTAATGATGTATAAACAAAATATTCAATTGTTCCAGAAAAAAATGTATGAAATTAGTAATTTCTTTCCTGAAGGAAATAGAAGTCTCTCATGGCCTGTCGATATAGATTCTTCATTCAAACCAAACACACGATTTGATGTTATACAGTGGACTTACTTTAATGATACTCATCTCTTCTTGCCCAATGAATTAACAGTTTTATCTAGAATTTCTGGCATAGATAAATTAGATTTGGAACAAATATTAAATTTCTGTAAAAAATGGTTAAGAAATAGTTGTAAAAAATGTTTATTTCAGAATATATTTCAAGGATATCGAAAATTTGATCCTACACGAGGCATGGAATATATAATTGATTTTGTATACAAGCATGAAGATACGGGTCAAAGTATCACAAAGCATTTACAGGTGGTGCGTCCATTAACAAAGCTGGAAATTATTCCCGTTCCTTTTGTTACTGAACATACAAGAATTGTTTTGATATTAATTGTCAAATCTAATAATCAATTGGATGCAATAAAATTTCTAGAAAATTACTCTAAATCCTGCTTGGATAAACAAGATAACACTGTCCTACTTTTAGTATTTTTATATAGTCCTAGAGATCCTGGAAAAGGAATGAAAAATGATGTATTTGGAAGTTTCAAGAGTCTAATAAATAAATATACTACTAAATATAGATCTATTGGAGCCAAGATAGCTTGGCTAAGCATTAAAACTGCTAATAGTATGCCGTCACAATTTTCAATTTATGATCTTATTGTAAGAAAGCTACAACCAGAGACAATGATATTACAGTGCCAAACCAATATGGAAATACATTCTGAATACCTGAATCGTGTTCGTATGAACACAATAATCAATCATCAAGTATTTTTTCCTATCCCTTTTGTTCAGTATCATCCAAAACTTATATACAGAAGTAATGTTCCTTTGGAATATGTAGAAATCAAAAAAGATTATGGACATTTTGATCTGAGTAATTATGACCATATGAGTTTCTATGTGCAAGATTACCTTATTGCTCGAAAGACCATTGAAAAATTAATACCAATTGTACAGTCTGACAGAGATCTACTTAACGAGAATATAAGTGCTTTGGACATTGACATTTATGATATGTTCCTCATCTCCAAATCAGTCCATATATTACGTGCCATAGAACCTGCATTAAAAATTAGGTTTAATTTATATAAATGCGATCCAAAACAAATGAGTAAGAAAGCACACAATAATTGCCAGTCTAGTAGAACAAACAGCTTAGGAACAAAATCTCAACTTTCGGCATTGCTTCTTGAACATGAACAGATAAAGCAGAAAAATTTATGACATAGATTTCTTAATAATAATGAACCTAAGGTTATTATTGGATGGCATTTATTTCATTGCTGAACTGTTTCAATTGCTCAAATGGACTGAAAACAAATTTAAAAAAGCAATTTTTAATATATAAGTGAATGTCAACTATTTATTACTCAGTCCAACATCAACAAAAATCAAAGTTTAAATTTTTGGTAATTTTATGTAATGTTTTTTATTGAAATTTGATGTTTTGGATCACTAATTTTGAATTTAACAAGTCTTTTGAAAGATTTAAATAGTTAAGGATGTTTATATTTTAATTCAACGTGTACTACAGATGATGCGAAATATTTTGAAAACAGATTTAAACAAGAATCTCAAAGTTATCTACTAGCAAATGACAAGCATCATCCAGATGTCACAATATCCTCTTACACAGTATTTTTATAGTTTTAAATGTGAAATTTATACATTGCTCTTGTAAATAACTAAACAGCATATCATGAACAGTTTTATTTAGATATTGTTAGAAACTCACAAATTCATTGTTTATTGTTCACTAGCAGTTTATTTATGAAAGTTCCTTAATTGTGTTTTTTTACTAGTATGGATGTTTAAAATGCATGTAAATAGCATTTTTCACTAAATGAATCTTGGCCCAGATTATTCTTTTTATATTTTTTATTCAATTATAAACGTAATTTTGGCTATACAAAAATACTAATACTACTTAAGATCTGTTTTACTATATTTTTTTAATTGTTAAAATATATTGAATCTCACCACCATGTCTGTGATCTTACAAATTTATATATTTTTGTCAAAGTTTATTAAAAACAAAATCTCTGTACTCATGTTTCAGGAAAAGAAACTTTTTGTAAAGTTTGAGAAAATAAACTGTACAGTGTAAAATTTGTAAAATAAATTGGTGAATAGTTTTTGTTCATAAACTTTTCTTCTTGTTTTGTCTGTAAACAATTGTGATAAAAATTACAGAAAAATCATAGGATGTAAATAATAATAAATTGTCTATAAATTCATAACATGCATATAATCCACACTATAAATTAATAATTGGCTATTGTACATAAAAAATTCTAAAATTATTTTTTTTATTAGTCATTTTCTTGTAAAACCAGATAAGATTGATAAATGAAATAGAAAACAATCTTTTATTATTCAGAATTTTTGGTTTATGAATTACTGAATAACTATACTGCTTAATAATTAAAAATTTTATATATAGAAAAGGCATAATCAATATATTACACATTGGAGTTAACACAATGCACTTGAATTTGTTAAAAAGCAGAAAAATGCAGAATAATATGAATTAGCATTTCTTTATTCTTTTTTTT